>JACEGR010001309.1:0-175904 GCA_014170235.1 Listronotus bonariensis
TTTTATTTGGAATAAAATGCAACTGGTTTTGCAAGACATGAAGTTGATTGTTAGCGCCAATTTTATTTTTTTTTATATGCCTTTTGGACTTTTTAGTACCAATGCATCGTTTTTAAGATACAAATTATTTTTATTTATTAGTACAGTTTCTTTTAATTTTATTATATTTGTAGTACTTTTTAGGAAAACAATAAATTAAAGTTTAAATCAAATGTTTAATATTGCTATTTTCTGTGTTGGTTAGAATAACAAAACTAATCTTGATATTAATGTTTTTGGGGTCGCCGAATCCGAATCTGGGGTCGGTTTAACCCTATCAGGTCAGGGACAAGGTCAAGGTCATTTAAGGGTCAATTACGGCCCAACAAGTAAAAAAGTTGAAGGTCCGAAAGACCAGATCATGATTTGTTTTTGTTTTTGGGGTCGCTGGTCGGTTTGACCCCATCAGGTCAGGGTCAAAGTCTTTTCAAGATCAGATCATCAAAATGTTTTTAAAAAAGACCACAAGTGTGATATTTTTATGTTTTTAAAATCTCTGAATCCAAATCCAGGGTCAGTTTAATGTCATCAGGTCATGGTCAAGGTCATGTCAGGGTCAAATCATTAACTCTTATTGGAAATAGACCAGAATCATAGTATATTTATGTTTTTGGGATCGCTGAATCCAAATCCGCGGTTAAATTGACCCTATGAGGTTAAGATCAAGGTCATATCGAGGTCAAATCATCAGAAGTTATCGTAAATGTACCAAAATGATATCTTGGGGTTTTTGGGTCGCTAAATCCGAATTTGTAGTTAAATTGACCCTTTTGGATTCGAATAAGTAACCCAAAAACAAGTACCCCGTTTGTGGTCTATTTTAAATGAATTTTGATGGTTTGCCCTTAAAATGACCTAGACCATAACCTGATGAGGTCAAACCGACACCAGATTCGGATTCAGCGACTTTTATTTTTTTGTGGAGTTGTGTTATTAAACACGCCTTATTATGGACGCAGATCATTTAAAAGCCATGTTTATATTAACTTCTTTGCAATATTTTTTTAACAGCATTCTTTAGCACCCTGTATAGGAATATATATAGCCTAGCATTTTATAATTATCTTAAAAACTATTAGGTTTAGAAATAAAATATAACTAACAAAAACTATTGGGAAATAGGTGTTAAGTTTAAATTTCGGGGATAAGGTAGTGGTTTTTATTTAAATTATTGAAGTTCTTTACTGCCGAAAGTCAATTTCTGTGGCACTAAGAAAATATCTTTTTACGGTAAAAAATATAAAGTTCATTAAATATGTGTAAAAATCGCATTAGCCCTTTTCTACCATCATTTGTTTTTTAACAAATAGGTAAAAATGGCGGTTAACATGATATTTTCGAACGCCATTTTCTCAAAAACTAATTATGATAGGTATATTATGTGGTACACCTTTTTTGGAATTGCCTGTCGAATTGATTTTTTGAGAAATATATAAGGTATTTCGTTTAAAATAGTAAAGTTTAGAGCATTTACGATTAAACCAAATGTGAAGATATGAGATATGTTTTGTAGTTCGGCGGATTTATTTAATGGATGGTAATTATTTGGGAACACGCCTAAAATTAAATTAAAAGTACCAAAGAAAACAAAAAAATTAAAACAAGTAAAAACATAACTAAAAATCGACGTTTCGGTGGCAAGTCTGCCACCGTTGTCAAGATAAATTGAACAAAAGTAATAAAATTAAAAATTACATTTTATTTAGGTTTTAAATTTTAAAATTTTTATCTTTTTTTTTTAGGATATTCTCTCAAATATTTGACATTTAATGTCAAAGAGTTTTTGAAATATCCTAAAAAAGATTAAAAAAAAATTAAAATTAAATTTAAAACCTACATACTAGTTAATTTTAATATTTTTATTTAATTTATCTTGACAACGGTGGCAGATTTGCCACCGAAACGTCGATTTTTAGTTATTTTTTACTTGTTTTAATTTGTTTTTTTGGTACTTTTACTTTAATTTTTGAGTGTTCCCAAATAATAACCATTCATTAAACCGAATGTGCCACATAAAATCTAAAACATCAGAAATCTGTATCTTATCCAATCATATCCGACCAAAAATTTTTCAAGAAAATGACAGGCTTGCTAGTAATTTCGTGAGCGTTCGATATACAATACATAAGTTTAAAGAAAATTTGGTATTATTTTTTTTTATTAATTGCAAACTTTATTTTAAATTAGTTTTTAAATTACATTTTGCTTTAATATAAAAAATTAAGATAGTTTACATAAAAAAACATGTTTTTCAGGTTTTTGCGAACCCTGTATACAAAATCCTCACCTTCTTTTCGTGACTCGTATTTTTTTACAAGCAAAAATTTTTATCAGGATTAACTTTTTCCCGGATTTTTTCTTTTTTTGTAAACCTAACCCATGGACAATCTGTATGTATAATAGTAATTTATGTATTAAGTGCATAAAGTGATCCTTTATTTTACGAATGGGAAGTTTGACAGCACAAGCCGTTAGGCGAGTGCTGCAATCCCATGAGTAAAAAAAAGACACTTTATGAATGTGTTACATACTATATTTTTTCCACAACCGTATAAAATTTTTTTGAAATACCATTTTATACATGTTTTATTTACCTAAACTTATTAATTTTAATTTTTGCAGCACAGCCATTATATTGCAACAAAAAATTATAGCCTCCCTAATTTTGGGAGGCAATGATCCTCTTCATAACTTTGCATTTATTATTTAATTTTAGAAAATTGTATGTACTTACTTTTTGTAAAAATAATACTAAAACAGTATAAATTCCTTCTCATTATCTTAGTCATCCAAATTCATTATTACTATCAATTTTCAATAATTTCTATTAAATGTATTTGCAAACTGTCAAATTTTAAAACTAGTGACACATAAACTAAAAGAAATAGTGACGAAATCAAAGGTAACTTGACCGTTTGGTTCAGTTGATGTCGCGTTTACATTGCATAAATTGATATTTAAGTCTATTGTACTAATTGTACTATTGCACTAATTCAAAGTGTGAAAAAAGCTTGAAAGTGTTACAAAAAGTTACTTATTTTGACACTTTATGTGGTGTACTAAAATGGAGTACTTTACCTGCATGTTACCGATTAGAAAAACAGCATTTTTTTAACGGTCGTGGAAAAAATATATTAAATTAAAATTGTTAAAAGATAATAAAGTAATATACTTCTTCTGGAGCTCATTAAATTATCATTAAAAGATTTTATCCTAAGGAATATAACTAATTATACTTAAAGTTTTTAAGAAAGACAAAAAGGCTAATAAAGAAAAGCAGGTTTAAAGAAAGAAGAAATCATTGACCTAGTTCGGAATAAAAAACACCTAATAAATATTATTTTAAGAATGTTTTTCGGGCCATCTATTATATTGGCTCCAGGAATCCTTAAATATATTTTTCTTTAATACTGTTAGAACAATATGAGTTTTTAAAACATTTTATTTCTTTATTGTTTTTAAAAGAACGGTTTTACTTTTAAAAATTGCAATTTTTCTAACAAGTGTGGAAAATCTACTTCTCCGCAAAGAGACTGCTTTGTCGAGTGAGCGATCAGGAATGTAAAATGAGCTTTTCCACACAGTGGCGACGCGACGCCAGCATTGTACTAAAGGCATTTCTTTTACTCTAGAGATAATAAAAGTCTAATTACTGGTTAAAGAACTCACAAAAGTAAGTAAAACACTTTTAATGTATTAATTTTGAATATTAAAAAAATAATTGCATACAAAAATGTTTTGCCAATGAAGGACTGAGAAATTTTAACTATAAACTATTGGAAAAGCCTTCCTCTTTACCTGATTTGGGATCATTTGATTTTAAACAAAAGACAATTTCTGCTGCTGCAAAGAGGTATTTGACTACTAATAAAGATAAAAGTATCAAATGTGGTATTTTGTAAAGCTCTTAAAAAACCTTTTTCATGGAGATAATATGCCAACATGAGGTGTTCTATATAAAAAAAGTTTACCCCTTCATTTTTCGTGAGTTTTTGATGTTCATGTGTTTCTTTTTTATGCTTAAAAGATAATAGATAAAAGTGTAAAACTTTTATACAGGACGTTTTCTTCTATCCTTGTTGGTTATGCTTGAAAGTGAGTGGCAAAATATAAATGAAAACCCTGTACAAAAAAAAAGATTTTCACCTAACAAACCAAGTTTTTTTTATTAATCTTTTGTTACCCTTCAGAGAGTAAAACAAAAAGTTGCGAAACCCATGACCCTTTTTTCCCGAACTTGTTTATTCTGCGGGCCCGCCTTTGACTTCGGACCCCTGTAATTTCTACCGCCTTCAACGCCCTCTCGTCGGATCTGTTTGCAATAGCCCATCTCATATTTATTTGCTTTTTAAGCAACTAATATTTCAGATAAGTTTTTTCTAAACTTAGACTATACAATTTTAATTATTTTCCCAAACTTTTCGTGTACAAGAAGAATTATTCCCTTGAAACCCCTGAAAGCTTTCAGCTTAGCCCCCAGGAGTTCCTAATTAAATTCTGTTTTTTACCCGAAAGTGGTAAATTACGATGATTTGAAATAGAAAATCTTGAATTAAGACTTTTTCAGAAACAATTTAAGGTTTACTACCTCCCAGGGCTGTGAATGATTGGCATAAACTATAATTACATTTCTATCTTTATAAAAGTTATTGTTGGATGGATGTACAGGATGTACAGAGATTGACCGTTTATCTTGGGACACTACCTTATCTCAGGGTGTTACAAACCTTTAATGTATTTAAATTTTGTATATACAGGGTGTTTCATTATTCGTGGGCGAGTATCAACTTTCTTATTTTAAATGGAACACCTGGTATATTATTTCATTTGAATTCTGCACGAAATTCTAGACATATCTTGTGAAAAATGTCCTATACCTAAGTCTAACCTTTTTGAATTATTAATTTTTATGCGAAAAATGACGTGACGTTTGCAAGCCGTAAAATATCTGCCAATTTCTTTCATTCCGAAGCATTTATTGTTTCACTTCAGTAAGCTTTGTTGTAAACAAAGGACTCAAATAACGGATTTTATACGCAATTTTAATAACTAATAATACAGGGTGGCGCGAAAAATAAGATTAAAAATAAAATTTCAGTAATTGCGAAAACACGTTTTTTCTTAATGAAAACTACCTATTTTTATATTCTTGTCCTATTTAGCATTAAAAATTGAGACAATTTTATAAAAAGGTTGTCTATGCCTAATATTTTACTTTTTGAAATATTTCCATTTAAACATTCGTCTATCACAAATAATATGCTGTTGCCGTATAAGCAGTTAGTGTAAGGTGGTCATGGCCTTAATTTTTAATGCTAGATAGAACAAGAATATAAAAATAGGTAGTTTCCATTAAGAAAAAAACGGTTTTTCGCAGTTTTGCAATTTTATTTTTAATCTTATTTTTCGCGCACCCTGTATTAATAGTTACCGAATTTGAGTATAAAATCCGTTATCTAATTCCTTTATCCAACACTTACATATAATATCTACATAATTTATCAGATTTTGAGGATATAAAGTGTGACTATAAGTCACTAGTGAGCTAAAGTACCCTTTAGCCTCACTAGTGAATTATAGACTTTTAGCAAACCCAGTAAGTTACCAACAAAATGCATTAGAACCAAACAAGCTTGCTTTCCAAAAATACAAAATTTTGTTGCTGGTGTTGACAATGACAAGTAACAAATAATGGATGACGTTTTCAAATTATTTTCGATATTAAAAACGATTTATACGAAAGTGTTGGATAAAATTTTGTATTAGACATGTGAGTTATTACATATAAGTCACTTAAGAAAATTACCTCCTCGCCCTTCGGGCTCGAGAGTTAAACTCTTCTTGCGTGACTTATATGTAATGATAACCTCACTTATCTAATAAATAACTATTGTCTACAACAAAGCTTACTGAAGTGAAACAATAAATGCTTCCAAATGAAGAAATTGGCAGATATTTTACAGCTTGCAAACGTCATTTTTCGCATAAAAAATTAACAATGTCAAAAAGGTTAGACTTAGGTATAGGACATTATACACAAGATGTCTAGAATTTCTTGCAGAATTCAAAATTAAATCATATACCAGGTGTTCCACTTAAAATAAGAAAGTTGATACTCGCCCATGAATAATGAAACTTCCTGTATATACAATATTTAAATAAATTAAAGGTTGTAACACCCCCATTAACTTTTGTATTTAACTTTTGGCTCCATCTGCTATAGTTTCTGAGATAAGGTAGTGTCCCAAGATAAACGGCCCACCCTGTACAGAATGGGCGGATTTCGTGGCAATTGTAGAGTATCTTGCTTATTATTAGAGATAGAGACTTCGTGAACTATTGCTACTTTTTAATGAAAGGAAAGATGACACTAAAAGATTTTTTATGACCCTCTTAGCTTTGACTGTATATTTTTATTCATTAAATTATAGAGAACAAAAGTTATTCAAAAATATAAAATTCCCAAAAGATATTTTTTTAACCCTATATTGATGTTTTGAATTTTAAAATATAATTTCGAATAGTGACCACCCAGCAATTCTTCTAATTTTTAATAAAAATATGTTTTTTTGTCCATTTTGGTATTATTTATAAAAAAATATATATATTATTATATACCAATTGTATCCAGCATAATTTTATCAATTGTTATCTTCTTTAATAAAGAGGTTAATTAAAATACCCTCTTACTTTCCACAAAGAGTAAAAGAAAAGAAACTCAGTTTATTGAGCTCATTACCACCAAAAAGGACACATTTTTGTAATCAAAGACTAAAAGTAAAAGAAAAGCCCGGAATGGAGGCTTTTAACCCAGCAGCCTTTGAGTTATTTTACTTTTTTTACTAAGCACAAAATATATGTTTCCTAATTTAAGAAAAAAGAAAGGAAAAATAAGCACATATCAAAGATTTTTTGTTGTTTTCTGTTACCCTTCTCTTTTTTAATTAATTTTATTTGAGAAGATTAATATATATAAATATATGATATATAATATATCAAATTACTTTGTCTTTTTTATCTTTGGACAAACCACGAAGGCGAAAAGCCTAAATACTGACGTACCGTGGGTGTCTTCAGCGAGTTAAGAGGGAGTTTGTAGACACGACACTTAAATACTTGAAAATTTGGGGGAAAGGAAAGATCTCCGCGGGCCGCAGGTTCCACAATCTAGAAACTCTAGGGATAAAGAACGTGAGAAAAGGTGAGAAGTACGGGGCCTGTCCAGTTGAACCGTATAGGGATGCATACGCGCGGAACTACGAGTTTCTCTGTTGGAAACCGTGAGTGGAGGAACTATACTAGACAATTCTTCAGAGCAGAAGCCATGAAAGTACCTATAAAAAAGCGATAAATCCCCCACAGCCCGACGATGGGCAAGAGAGGAAGCCTTTCTGTAAATGAAGGATCATTAATGAGACGAATAGCTCTTGTTTAAATAGAATCAAGAATGCTTAGGGTTGTGGGGAACGCCATGCCCCAGATATGAGAACAATATTCCAAGGGTGGTCGGATTTGGGACACATATAAAGTGTATAAATTAGAAGCGGAAAAATACCTTTTGGCTCGGAAAAGAAATCCAAGCTTTTTGAAGCTTTTTGAAGTTAAGGATTACTTTCAAATGTGACGCCCACAAGATTGAAGGTGTCTTTGCTCTGTAAAACTTGGCTGCTGATGAGATGAGGATGAGTATTTGATGCCTCTTTTCGCGACAAGGAACATGATTGGGTTTTATCTTTCTGTCTTATAAAAGATGTGGCTGCACACGATTATATTTATACAGGGTGTTAGTTTAAGAACTTACCCCCCAAGCTATCTGCGAAAAGAGACAGATTTAAGAAAATCGCCAAAACACGTTTATTATATTTATTGAGGGTAACGTTTTTTTACAAAAAATTGGATGGCACTCCTTTAACCCGTTAACCACCAGAGCCACCATCTCAAAATTATCAATAATAAGTACTCGCCCAAAGACTGTAAAGATTTTGCACTTTAAAAACACGTTAACATTGGCCTTTTCTCTAGATTTTAAGGTCATTTAAAATAATTAATAGAAAATGTAATAAAAAAAAAAATCAAAAGTTTAAAACAATATTTGGTAAAAGTTTCATAGTAAAATTAATTAGAGGCTCAATATGTCGAGGTTTGTTGAACTAAGCTATTTAATTATTAAAACCTTTTTGTAGGAAATTAAATTTTCAACAACTGTATTTTATATTTTCTTTGTATAGCTCTTGTTATTTATGAGAAAATGACAGAAAAGCGGGAATTAAAAAAAAGAAAAAAGGTTGTGTGACCCGTATTACCTCGCCAATGTAAATGTAATGGAGCATTCAGTACAGAAAAAATATCGTCTTTGTGTGAGACGGTAACATTAAATACTGAGTTGTAAAAATAAAAAAAAGATGAAAGTTTACGTGTTTTTACTTGATATCAGTTTTAAGGACCAAAACCTTCAGGAATTTTTTGGAGGTATTTCCAACAAAATTTGACGATAGAAGTGAAAAAAATTTTTGCAAAAAAATAATCACCCTAATAGGCACGTCAATTATCCTTAGATATATCTATAAACATATCAAATAATATTTTTCTAAAATTATCCGACTTTACAAAACTTCTAAACCAAAACGCGATAAATTATATTAACGATTTCTTTAGACCCACCGCCGCTTTAAAACTAATATTTTGATAACTTAATTTTTAAGTGTAAACAGAAAGTCGCTCATAATTCCTATAAAAGATTAATTGAACTACGTTTATCTCAATGTCAGTGTTGGATGTTGCTAGGACTATCATTGTTCTTTATTTATTTAGTCAGATATTTACTATAGCCCCATTAAAACAATTTAAAATACCCTGCTCAAAACTAACTTCTAAATAGTCTGCTAAAACTTACTTCTAAATTATTTAAACGCAATGCCTAAATATCAGAACTTTCTTCCCAAACCAAACGAAACGAATGAAGTTAGATACCAGAACTAGAACGCGAGAATTGTGCCCGCTTTGTCTTATTTATTTTGATCCTCGACTTAGCGTCTTCTTTACTTTAAAAAACGCGAAAATATTATAGTGCATGGGCACAAAATTACGTGAGTCCAGGCAGAAGCCCGGTCCTATAGAATTTTTAGTAGCAATATTTTAATATTTTTGTTGATTACGATTATACGGTGTGAATAAATCGTTGATCATACGTTTAATTTTAAACAACTAGTGCGTATAATTTAGAAATGGATCAACAACTGGAAATGAATGCGGTGCAGTTTCTATCAAAGGATAGTTTGCCTTTTAAACAAAAACTATAAATTAAACAATAAGGAAGACCCACTCCTGATCTTCAAACTAATTTTTTATCTACTAGTAAAACTAGGACATACAACAGAGTTTATAGTAAGAACATTTATGAAACATATGACTGGCTTTTGTGGGTGTTTGGTTACAAATAAAGTGAACAAAATATTCTGCAGTAAGAAAAATGTAGGGTCAATTGGGGTAATTGCAGTATGATAACTCAATTTTAAAATTTTAACTCATATAGAAAAAATAATTTTTTGATAAACAAGAATTAACATACACTTGTACCCTAAAGCATATATTAGACTACTATTGTAAGTATTGAAAAAAGGATAAAGTAAATTTTTATAATCATGGGGCACGAAACTATGTACCAGTCTGATAATTAACAATTGCCCCATTAAAAGGGGCAAAAGTAATAATCATATCTAATTTTGTTAAAGTGTACATAGATTGGAAAATGGGGCAATTGTAATGAACAAGAAATAATGATTTTTCTAGTGATTTTTATTTTAACGAGATCGAACAATTAAATCAAAAGTTATGAACTTTATTAATAAAACTAATGTTGTTAAAATGTTTCCTCTCTTAATTACTACCTAAGTTTATTTTTTTGTCAGAATATTGAAGGTTTGTTTTTTTTAACATAATTACGCACTATCTGGAAAGTATTTTTAAGTATAAGCAAATGTAATAATGCCCATATTGCAATTAACCCAAGGCAGCAACATTCTGGGGCAAATGTAATAGCAGCTGTATCATGCAAGATAAAGAAGATGTGTTATAAATATATTATTTATGTAACTTTATAACCCAAAACATTACCAATAAACAAAAAACAAATTGAAAACTTATATTTAAAATGCATATGAAATTCGATGAAAAGTTATTTTATAAACTTAAGTACTTTGTGGTTTAAAGGCCTTTCGCGAAATGAAATGTCACTGTATCCGTAGGTAAAACGGTATATAAAGGGGCGCATTCAGATTCGCCAAAAGTGGGGTTAACTTTACCCCAACCTTGACCTTGGCAAACGAATTTGTTCCTTATGTTTGGTTTTGATAAGGCCTTGCTGTCGCATGTCGTTATGTGCGCATGTTCGGCAATTACCGTGCTCCAGGTGGCCAGCTGCAAGTTAAAGTAATACTAGTATCATATCAAAGATGGCAGCACCGGTCGAAAGGCATTATATCTGCACACAGATATGTAATTACATTTACCCCGTTATTGCAAAAACTCCACTTGACCCGTATGTTACATGAAGGGTAGAGAATCCATCAGCTCGCCAAGGAAACAAATAGACTCTCCATGTACTTCGACCAGACCGAAAGGTATGTTGATCTTTTGTTTCCCTTATTTGCCAAGTTATTTTAACAGGATAGCAGTGGCGGCTCGCGGGTCTTAAAACAGGTGTAGTGCAGGAAGGGAAAAAACGCGCATTCGCCATTTTAGCAAAACTGAAAATACTCAACTCAAAAGTCTAAGTAAAAAGTCTTAATATCTAAAATTACCTAAATTTTATACACCAAATTAATCCTTCTATCTTTTAATGCAATTCAGGAATTTCAGGAATATAGAAAAATTTACATTTCTTAAAATTAAAAATAGTTATATACTTGCCAAACTTTGCAGTATCAGCAAGACAAAGAAATTGTAGTTTGTAACAATCTTCGAATCCTACTTCCATTTCCATCAAAATATGATCTAATATTTCATAGAGAAGTGCTCTGTACTGTCCTTTAACTGTGAAAAATTACTGTCGCGAATAATACTCAAAAGAAATATTACTTGAAAACGACCAAAACCTATACTATCTTTTAAGGCTAGCGATTTACCAAGCAATACAGCTGATACTCCCACCCGCGATTCTGGCCGCCGGCAAGTATAGCGTTGTCATGGCAACGGAGCGTCAAAGCGTAAACAAAACCCCGCATGAGGTGTATACTTCGATCCGTTTTATATTTGCAATACACTTGTTGATCGCGGATTGAGATGGCGCGTTGTCGAAAGCGAAGGAAAGCGACTCGCGCCAGCGGTTAATTTATATGCTAGATTTTTCATGGCGAATTTTACAAATGAGAAAAATGAATTGAATAATAGTAATATGTTTTTTTATGTTTTATTATTTATTTTTGGTGAAGAGGCACTTCACTTACTACACCTGAATAGCTGCCACTGCAGGATAGGTAGATAAATGCTGCATTGGGTAGGCTTTGACACTACTGCCTGTACTATGCAGGCTTTAGCTCTGACCAGTGGGCAGTAACACAGCCATTTTATCTAGGCCTTTTGTTTAATGCATCAAGTTATTTACACTTGCTGCACGGACAGTGGCCATAGTAAGAAACATAGACGAACGCAGTTTTCTAATGCCAAAAGATAGTGCGGTACAAGTTTTTACCTTATGGGTTATATTATAATAGTTCTTTAGCTGTTATAGCAGCTTCCAAAATATGTATCTTTTTAATATAGTCTACGTAGCATAAGTCAATCATGACAATAGAATCCAAGACCGGTCGCTTGCATGTTCTGCTAGCTACCTTTTCTCGGACGCTCCAGAGCGCTTAAGACCTTTCTTAAATAATTATAAATCGAAAAGTATTTGTCGGATTTACCTTAAATTTTCAAAAAATATTTTAAAATATTATACTTTAGGAAAATAAGAAAAACAAAAAGAAAAATATATTTTAAAAAGTTCTGACTACACCCTTAAACGATTTACTCCGGGGAAAATGAGTTTTTAAAATTCGATTAACTGATATACCCGGCTAAAGAAATTGCGACAATACATTTAAATTTGACGCAAATAAAACTTCCATCAACGCGCCTCTTTACCAAAAGGCTTCCATTAATAAAACCGTCTTAATAAATTTGCTAATAATTTAATTTCTTTTAGGGATAAAGCGACTTAAAAACTCAATCAAAATCTTTTTAAAGTCGATTTTTAAACTTACGCCTCCATTATTCATCTTGCCTCTAATACTTGGCTTTCCTCTCCTGTCACCGCTTCTCCTCCCACGATTTCTTTTGCTGCCGCTTGATTGATTAGCCCTCTAATCTAAGCCGCATACCATTAGACATTTTAATAAGCTTTTCTATATCAGATTTCCAGAGGATTTCCCACAGGAAATCCCATATAACATTTCGTGGATACGTTACCGACTTATGGAAAATTTCTTTAGTTTTTTGGTTTTCCAATTTCACTTTTATTTGCTCTATTTGATATTATATTATAGGTAACGGGTGATTGATTTAAAGGTACTATTTGTATTAGGTATTTTAGTATAGATAAAAGTGTTTAGGTTTCAAACTGTCAAGGTATTTGTGTTTAGTACTATTTGGCAATTTAGCATAAAATGACTTAGCCCGGTACAATGTTTAAAACTTATTAAACTGTATTATGAAAATCGAGGAAAATGTTTCGGGCGCTTCGGGCAACTTACGGTCCACGCATAATTGGCCTACCGAGCGGATTTTTCGCTGTGCCATCACAAAAATTCTCCCTCTCCAAATAGACCACATCCAGCACGTAGTGCAGAAAATATAGCGGCAGTAGCTGCGAGTGTACACGATGCTTCTGACTAATCGCCGTTCTCAACAGCTTCGCTGAACATATGCAACGACTTGTCTTATTCTACGTAAGAATCTTGGTCTAAAAGCATACAAAACTTAACTCGTGCAAGAACTAAGATTACTCGCGTCATTCGCCAAATACCAGTCGAAATGCTTCAACGCGTCATCGGAAATTGGACCTTGAACAGCCCATGTTAGGAGCAGCCAAGGCCAACCTTAAAAGGCATAATCTTTAAAAAATAAATGTAAGATGATCTTCCGTATAATAATAAATATTAATTAATAAAGTTTAATTTTTTAAAGTTTTTGAATAGTACCTCAAAATGAATCACCCATTACATTCTTGTAAAAATTATCACTTCCACTTAAATCACTTCTATTAGTTGCAAGTAAGGATGCTCACTACTTGAAGTGACATTTGCAATTTAAAATAATATTAATAAAATATTTATAATGAAGTAACCCACAGAAGTGGAGGATTATGGAGATACCGAGTTTAAAAATGTTATTCTGGTTTCATTATAAAGCACAAGGAAAAAAGCAGGATGTTTTCTTTTAACTGTCTTTAAAGACGTTCCCAAGGAATACTGCGGCCATTAAAATCTCTAGAGGCGTTGACACATATCTTAAGTTAGTTATAATTTTTTTTTTATTCTCCTATTGTAAAGAATATTTTTCTTTCGAAAAGTTTTTAAGGTTATATATGATATGACTTCGTAATTAAAGAATGGCAGATTTGTTCAAAAAGAAAAATAATTGATGAAATTAATAATAGTTCAGACGGAATACTTGATTACAAAAAAAATGCCTAGCAGCAAACTAATGGTATATTTTTGTTAAATGCATCCTAACTATGTAAGAAAAATACTTCGGACCAAAATAATGCGTTAGGGGTGAAGGCGCGGTGGTTTTTAAGGGTAAAACTGTTCATTTTGCATTTTTAAGCTAAATAATACCTCCTATAAAAAAAAAGGTAATTGTAAAAAGAAATGTTTAAATAAACCTATGTCCAAGGTGAAGTTTTAAAAATATAAGATTTTTTAACATTCTGTATCTCAAAAGTTAAAACATTTTAAATATAGGTAAATTTTTTTTAATCACCTAAAAATTTACCACTTTATAAGATAAGCATCTAATTTCGAAATACCCCATTTAATCCAGATATCTTAAAAATGGCTGCTTAAATCAACTTTAATCATGTATACAATTTTTTAGAAAATAAATTAAAGAGTAAAAATGTTGACCTAAAAGTTATATACAGAGTAGCTTAAAAAGTTATTTCGCTTTTAAGTTATGCAAAATAACGCAGGTGTTGCCTTCTAGAAAATAAAATAAAATTTATAGCAAATTCTTATTTTTCACCTTTCGAAACCCTTTCTACCCAAATATTTTGACACTACAAAATTCTTACCAAAACTTTTTATAAAAAAGATAACTTGGGATAGATCGTCATGTAGTGTTAGAATTTTGAGGTAGCATTTTTCCCGCAACTTTTAGAATCACATCACACATCATATACCTAATCGCCGCGCGCCGTGCAGTTAAATATTCGGAGGTCAATATTTGATTTATTAGAGAAATATTGCACCGTAAAATAATAAGGTCAGGCACTAATAATACCGGCCTTAATTTGACATCTGAGCTTTCGTAGATGCATGGTAGGATAAGCAGTCCCTTAATAAGGTTTTAGGTGGTGCCCTATTTTGGTCTTATTTAACTTCGGAACTGTTCGCGTGATCAAACTACTATCGACCACTAATCGTAAAATTTTTAGAGATAAAAATTACTTAAAACCTGGCTTTTTTAAATGTATTTCTGTAATGGTATAAAAACAAAAGCGTATACCGGGTGATGCATCGCCGGGCGGGACATAGCAAATCTCATGTAATTTTTAATGGGGTCAATTATTGGCTCCCCTAATTATTTTAGAGAAAAATTCTGTTAAAGTTTATTGAAGAGCATGCAAATCTACGTCCATGGTAAAAACTTTCGATTTTTGGTTAACCCGTTTGCTAGTTAGATGCTAATATATTTTTAAATATTGTTACATTATTATCGCCTCATAATTATGAACAACAATAAAAATACTAGTTATCGTGACATAACGTTGTCATTTTGAAATTTAGTGCTTTATTATTATCAAAAAATCGTAGAGCGAAAAGATTAACCACTACTGAAGAAAAGTATTGATGATTAAATAGTACTATCTAGAAAATAGTTACCAAAAGGTGTCAGACATGTTCGCTGCTCAGTATCCGAATACCCAGAAAATCAACAGTCGATAGGACTATCAAAACATTTGAGACCAAAGGCACAGTGATAAATGGCTGCAGATGTGAAGATGTATGTGTGTGTATGTGACCTAAAGGGTGGAGAATCCATCAGTTCGTAAAGGAAACAAATAGACTCTCCATGTACTTCGACCAGACCGAAAGGTATGTTGATCTTTTGTACCCCTTATCTGCCAAGTTATTTTAACAGGATAGGTAGATAAATGCTGCATTAGGTAGGCTTTGACACTATTGCCTGTGCTATGCAGGCACGGTACAACCTTTACTATGCAGGCATTAGCTCTAAACAGTAAGCAGTAACACAGCAATTTTATCTAGGCCTTTTGTCCAATGCATCAAGCTATTTATAACACTTGCTACACGGACAGTGGCCACAGATGTGAAGATAGGGAGTATCAAAGAGAAGAAAATGTTAGAGATGATAAAGACTTGGAAATTTTATTGCACGTGGAAGAAAATGAAGGGAAGGTGAGTACAAGGAAACTTCAGGATATCATAGGAAAAGATCAATCAACAATGCTCCGGATTTCGAAAAGGCATAAATACATTTCATGAGTTAAAAAATGCTATTTCTGCAGAATGCAATAAAATTTTAATTTACCATTTAGCCAATGTAAGAAGACAATTTTATGAACGTCTGAGTTATTGTTTAGCAGTCAATGGAGGAATATTTGAAAATTTTCTTAAATCTTATTTCCAACATATTAATTATTGTTATAATATTAATAATTTATTGAAGCATGTAAATATTATAAATGTCATAAGATCTTGAAATTTGTTACTCTAGTTTAGTTTAACTTAACTTAATTCGTTTGTATAAATACAACTTTAATCTTTTCACTGTACGATTTTTTGATAATAATAAAGCACTAAATTTTAAACTGACAACGTTATGTCATGCTTATTGGTATTTTTATTGTTGTTCATAAATTTGAGGCGATCATAATGTAACAATTTTTAAAAATATATTAGCATCTAACTAGCAAACGGGTTAACCGAAAAATCTAAAGTTTTTACCATGGACGTAGATTTGCATGCTCTTTAATAAACTTCAATAGAATTTTTCTCTAAAATAACTAGGAGAGCCAATAATTGACTCCATTAAAAATTACATGGGATTTGCCATGTCCCGCCCGGCGATGCATCACCCGGTATACTAACAGCTAACCGCGTTATATAACTTTTAAACAAAAAATTTTTGCTCTTTTTCTTATAAATAAATAATTAATCTTTAACATGCTGTGCAACGCTAAATTATAAGTACAGGTACTATTTAAATAAGGCCGGTTTAAATAATACTCGATCCGAATTAGACAACTTGCAATAATTATCTCTTTTTTTTAAACAACTAAAATTTTAGTTTTTTATGACATTAAAGATTATGTGACATTTTTTTAAGATTAAATTTCAGAAATATTGAAAAATTTACATTTCCTAAAATTAAATATAGTTAAAAAGAATTGATTATTAATTTTGTTACCGTCCTAATAGTCATAAATTATTATTCGCCTTGCTATGTCATCTACAGAAAAACAAATTAAAGAATCTAAACCTCGAACGTATCCGAATCGATCCTCTTACGCTATTTCATGACGTCATTTCAAATTGCTGTGACGTCGCATTTAAAGATTCTTGTTTACCCTTTGGCCTTTCCCGAGGGTTTCAACTGTTTGCCGAAAGGTCATTAGCTGAGGGAGCTTAAAGAATTATGTAAGCTGATTTGATGGATCGTTAGTTTATCCAGGATAATATGACATGCAAATTGTTACAGGGTCCGTCGATATTGTACCGAGTGTGAAGTTTTATATTAACACCAACCTTACCTTTTTCATTTTTATCGTACAGGGTGGCGTCTTTTCGTTGACCTTGCAGGGTGTAGCGAAAACCAAAAGAGATTTTTTAATCTTTGGACAAACCACAAAGGCTAAAAGCCTAAATACTAACGTACCGTGGGTGTCTTAAGCGAGGTAAGAGGGAGTTTGTTGACACGGGACTTAAATACTTGAAGATTTGGGGGAGGGTGGGGAAGGAAAGACCTCCTCGGGTCTCCTCAGGTTCCACATTTTAGAAACTCTAGGGATAAAAGAACGAACAAAGTGGGAAGTTCGAGGCCTGTGCAGTTGGACCGTATAGGGATGCATACGCGCGGAACCATGAGTTTCTCCATTGGGAACCGTGGGTGGAGGAACTATGCTGGACAATTCTTCAGAGCAGAAGCCATGGAAGTACCTATAAAAAGCGATAAATCCCCTACAGCCCGACCATGGGCAAGAGAGGGAAGCCTTTCTGTAAGTAAAGGATAATTAATGAGACGAATAGCTCTTTTTGAATGGAATCAAGGGGTTCTGGGGGACGCCATGCCCCAGATATGAGAACACTATTCAAAGGGAGGTCGGATTTGGGACACATATAAAGTGTATAAATTAGAAGGGGAGAAATACTTTTGGCTCGAAAGAGAAATCCAAGCTTTTTGAAGCTGACGTGGCTATAGAAACAATGTGTTTATGCCAGTTAAGGTTACTTTCAAATGTGACGCCCACAAGATTGAAGGTGTCTTTGCTCTGTAAAACTTGGCAGCTCATAAGTAGAGGATGAGTATTTTATGACTCTTCGCGACAAGGAACACAAGTGTGTTTTTGATGCATTAAAGTGGACGAGGTTTTTGGGCGCCCCAATCCATATTAAATTAAAATCCTGCGAAAGAGATATCTGCATCGCTCTGCGTTTGTTTTCCCAATCAGGTTTAGTGATGGGTTTAGGAACCTGAAAACTGAAGTGAAGGGTACTATCGTCGACGAAACTATGAATGGAATTTGTTGTGGACGAGAGAAAGTCGTTGATGTAAAGAAGAAACAATGTTGGTGATAGAACGAATTTAATTGCGCAATCTCGACTTTAATTCTTAAAACAAATTTAATGGTAAAAGTAAATCATGGCTAACCTAACTTGATTCGTTTTGGAGATACAGAGTGTTTTTTAAATTTTGTCAATTTGGCCAGACACTTGTAACTTAATTAATATTAGAGATAGAAAAAAATTGTAAATAGAAAACTTTTAGGGATTTTTACGTAGCATTTAGTGGTGTACCTATAATTTTTAATTTTGCACTCCCCCATTTGTCTACTTCACAATTATCGCTTGATTACAGCGATAATTGCATAGTAGAAATCGAAAATTGCACTGTCGTGTCTTTAATTCTTGAATTTGACAACCACATTCTAACAACAGGTTTGTTTATTTGTCAGTTTGACATTTCATAAATTTTGCCAACATTTTCCTATAAAAATGTCTGGTTTTGGCACCAAATGTGTTGAGTTGGTTAATAATATTATTCATTTATGTGATACTTTCACTTTCTTCAAGTAATTTTCTCCCTAAATTTCACTCGTGCATTAAAATAATCAGATAATTTAGCTTTCACGCGTATTACCTTTTAAAAACTACTCTTGTTCATTTTCACTTTTGCGAAAATATGAAAATGAACTCTAGTAGTTTTTAGCCAATACGCTTTCAAGCAAAATTATCGATAATTTTAATGCACTTGTGTAATTACCCCGATAATTTTATTAAAATTTATAATGAGCTATATGCAGAGAAATGCATTAATCCTTAATTACTGTTACATCTCAACCAATAAAATAATATTTTACTACAAATCTTATTTTTCCTTAAAAACCTTATTAGTTTAATAGGAATCTGCCACATTCTCTGAAGCTCGATGATCGGAAAAACGAAAAGAAAAGAAAATATTCAATTAGGAACTTCGTTATTTCCATGTCAGCGATTTTCTTTTTGATTAGTTTGTAAAGTTTTATAGACAGATATTCTTTGTGGAAAATAGCGAAAAACTCTAATACGAATTTGATTACAAAATAATACAAAATAAATTGTTTTACTTTAAGAAGTCGATTTAATAAAAAAAAAAAATAAAAATTACATGAAACATTATTTTTAACAAAACTGGTCGCATTCTAAATTTTTAAATTGCTCTTGAAAATATTCTATTAATGCTCTTTCATATTGTAAAAAAATGTAAAATGACAAAAATAAAACACTTTTAAAATAAATATATATATTTATATATATATTTATAGTTTTCAAAAATTTTCTACTAATACTGTGAGACTACAATAGTTATTCATACGTTGGTATCAATTACCTTAATATTACAGAAAAACAACTTTTATTTAATTAACATTTTAAACACCAATTATGGGATTATTAGAAGAAAAATACTGTTCTTTAAATTGTCTACTTTGAGAATTTCTGGCAATATAAAGTGACTGGCAAACTGTTCGCAACATTGAGAAAAAAAATCCGATGACCCCTAACTCTACTTTTCGTGGTTCTTTTAAATTTCCCGCCATACCGTTGTTTACATGACATATGTTAAAATGGATTTTTAGGTTATCGGACATGCAGAGGCGATGGCCAGAAAAAAATCGGAATTTTTCTCAATTTAAAAAAATCATATGTTGCGGACATTTTGTTAGTTCTGGTTAGTGCTTGATTACAGCGATAATTGCATAGTAGAAATCGAAAATTGCTTTCATGGTTTTAATTGTTAAAGTTAACAACCACATCCTAAAAACAGCTTTGTTTATTTAATATGTCTGTTTGACATTTTATAAATTTTGTAAAAAATTGAAATTGAAAAATGTCTCGTTTTGGCACTGAATCTGTAGAGCCAATTAAAGAAGCTACTAATAAAACTTCGTTTGATAGTTTCACTTTCTTTAAGGAATTATCTTTCTAAATTACACTCGTGCATCAAAATAATCAGATAATTTAGCTTTTAAGGGTATTGCCTTTTTAAAACTACTCCCGTTCATTTTCATATTTTGGCGAAAGCTGTAATAGTTTTAAGGCAATACGCTTTCAAGCAAAATTATCGATAATTTTGATGCACTTGTCACTGTCTTTTCTCCTACATAATTTTTATACAAAATAGGAATAAGCTAGATACATTTTAATCAAGCAAAAGATAAACTATTAGAATTTGGAAATTTAATGGACTTGGACTGATTAAAATAAAGTGAATATGCCAGATAAATATAACATATATAAAAAAAAGTTACAAAAAACATATATCCTAAGAAATAACAACAGCATTTTTCTATAAAGGGTACATTTTTCCACAAGAACCCAACGTTTTCTGGTTCAGTAGTCTATTATTTTTCCATTGGCGTACATTTACGAACTATTTATAAAGAATAATACAGAGTATAGACAAAAAATAGAGAGAAAATTTCTTTTCTGTCCATTTCTTCTTTCTATCGAATTACAGAATGCAGGAGCTGAGGCGTTTTCGGCTCATTTTGGAAACTTTTTGGTTGACAGATAAACAATGGGCTAAAGTTCATTATATACCCATTGGTTTATTTTTGGTTAAAAGTTAATCTGTCAACCAAAATATGTAGGGCAAGCCATCTTTTGGCAATTAAAACATTTTGCTTGGCTAAAAAGAAAAAAACGCTTGTTGCGCTTGCCCCGAATTTTAATCAAAGGTGCAACTCGAGGGTGTTAGTTACACGTTTTTTTGTATTAAAGTACATTTTACCAGATTTGTCACTTACAATGATTTGGTTTAGCACCATTTGTTTATAAAACACATACTTTATAAATAGGTTTTGTTTCTTTTTTTTTGGTTATTAAGGCTTTAAATAAAATATTTTATAAATCAGCTTAGAGCTTTTCAACTTCTTTTTTCAATCGAATCAATGTCCATTGTTTAAAACTCTCCCTAAAGGCCAGAAAGCTGTTTGCCCTGAGTGCTTTGGTTATTCTCCTCGGAAACATTTTGTTTGAGAATTTCTATGAAGAAAAGGAAAAGGTTTTGCCAAAAGAAAAAGGGTTTAGGTTAAACTTTTATGGATTTATAACAAAGTAAAAGGAAATGAAAACTTCAAAAACGTTGCAATTTGGGCAATTTTATTATTTAAAATAAGAATTTGTTAGTCTGGTAAAAAAAATAAATATTTAAAAAATTGTACATAGACTGGGTGATTTTTAACCTATATGCGTAAACTTGAAAAATTATTGCAAGGAAAAATAATGACTAATAACGAAAAAAAGTAAAATATTTTACGTATACTTTGTCCACTATGATTAAAGAAAAACCTAAAAAAATGTATTTTATTGGGTTAATCAGTCAGTAACCCTAGTTACCAAAATAAAAATAGTAATTTATGTAACAAGTGCATAAAGTGATACTTTTTTTTACGAATGGGAAGTTTGACAGCACGAGCCTTTAGGCGAGTGTGACAATCCTATGAGTAAAAAGGAGACACTTTATGCATTTGTGATATACTATATTTTCTCCACGACCGTATAAAAATTTACCAAATTACCACTTTATGCATATTTTATTCATCTAAACTTAATAATTTTAATTTTTGCAGCACAGCCTTTATATTGCAGCAAAAAATCATAGCCTGCTTATTTTTAAGAGACAATTATCCTCTTCATCACTATGCATTTATTATTTTATTTTAGAAAATTGTATGTACTTACTTTTGGAGAAATAATACTAAAAAAGTATAAATTCCATTTTAATTTCTTAGTCATTCAAATTCACTTTTACTATTAATTTTCAATAATTTCTATTAAATTTATTTGCAAACTGTCAAATTTAAAAACTAGTGACACATGAACTAAAAGAAATAATGACGATATCAAAGGTAACTTGACCGTTTGGTTCAGTTGATGTCGCGTTTACTGTTACATTGCATTAATTGATAATTAAGTTTATTGTATATAGTAGGCTCGAAACAAAACACTAATTTAAAGTGTAAAGAAAGCTTTAAAGTGTTAGAAAAAAGTACATTTTTTGTCGCGATAGCGCATCAAATTTCCTTTAAAAATATGTATTGAATTTATTTAAATCTTGATATTTGTAGCACAAGAACAGAAACAAATTCAAACTTGAAAAACAAAATTCTAAAAATATTTCAATGTTTAAAGCCCGATTACATGAAAATGGCTTATTTGATGACAATTTACAAAGAAAGCTTTTTGTAGGGATTTTTTTAATATGTTTTGGTAAAATTTTAAGATCAACGATTTGTAAGTTTTGCATAAAAAAATTGGTGACAAAAAACTGTTAGTCGTGATGATACACCTTTAATATTACTATTAAGAGCTGTAACTTTTACAATAAGTTTTTTTATGATCATAAATATAATTTTTCCTACGGAAATGCGTGCGGAAAAGTCCACTTTTCCGCACGCATTTGAGTGCGAAAGTTGCACTTTTCCGCACGGCGTGCGGAAAAGTAAAACTACTCTAAAATCTTACAGGTAACCAAGATTTATGTGTATTTTAGTAATTGTAGGCTATTTCATGCAATATACGAAGCCATTGCAAGTTTTAGTTTATTCTCTTTTTTGTTTGTTACTTCGTAATTTTTAATATTTTAACTAAAACACAAAAAAAAACATTTTTTTAATTACCCTGCATAGTAATAATAAATGATTATGACAAGTCAAGCAACAATATGTAATCTTGGTGATTTTAACACGTCAGATGTTTTCTTCGTTTCCATATGAACAAGCAATTGCAGAAATGAATTTCAATAACAACAAGCATTTTTAATGAAAAGACGTCATGGTATCTTTTTTAATTAAATAAAAATCTGACAAAAATAATTATTTTAAATGAGTAGTTCCGATGAGGAGATACCAGATTCTATCCTGGGTGCAGAAAATACCGTAAGTTTGAATTTATTACCAGCAAAATCTCGTGAAAAATATGAGAATCAATATAGTCAACCTTCATCAAGCCGTACAATAAGCGCTTCCATAAGACACTGACTTGACTGCTTGCCCGAACTTCGGCAGTCGCGTGCGGAAAAGTATCACTTTGCGCACTTGTTAGGAAAATAACTATTTTCCTACGACCACTTGTGAAAATAGCAAATAGCACACCGATTTCATGCATAGAAAATGCGTTATATCACACTAGTGTTGCAAAGTACTTTACAGCACTAGTGTTGCAAAGTACTTTACAACACTGGTGTGATACATATTATGATGTCATTCTAAAAACTGCTATTGGTTTTGCAAGTGACATATTTATTGTAGTGACAGTAAAAAACTTTTATTTACCTTAAACGGTAGAACCCAAATTAGCGAAAATCATCTTATTTTATATTTATTAAAATTTACGAAAAAATAAAAACATAAACAAAAATAGACATAACCACAAAAACAACTTTCACTGATTGGCACAGTGTTGTCAGGTAAGTAGATCAAATTTAAAATCTCCCTTCTACCTTTGAGCACGTACTTTATAGAGGCAGCCTTGCCGCTTGACCGTTCGACCTAAAGCGCCAGAGAAAAAAAGCCTATAGATCAAATTCCTTCCTCTCTTTCTTCGTGTACTCAAACAACTAGTTAAATCTTTTTTTTTTAATCCCTAATTAAACCTAAGGCTAATACACACTTTATGAATCCACTTTCTTTTATCCATTCATAAATAGAATCAGACCCTTCCGACGTTGCCAAATGCTTTCCATATTTTGCATGGTAACTGACGTTTGGTAGTCGTTTTTCCTTACTTTAAGGACTTTAGGTTATGCATTTACAAATTTCATATTGTTTATATTTTTTCTTAAAAATATGAGGAAAAACTGTTATTTTTACTTAATTTTACATGTGATGTTCAGTTTCATTAACTCGTTTTACCAATTTTACCCCACCCAGCACCCCTTTTCACTCCCCGGTCCCGTAAGTTTATTTACTGATATTTTTTAAAAAACGGAATTGTTTGGATATGCACCACTTACGTTTTATTTAGAAGAGTGTCTAAAATATGTAAGAATCGATAATTTTTAAAAACCCTTATAATAGCAGAAAACCGTATTAAACTATTAGCGTTATTACCTAACAAAACAATACAATTTTTATTAAGTGAGGGCCTTTTAAATTCCAAAATGATGAAAGTTATATAATGCTTCTAGGTAGGTGATTGTCGATGTAAAAATATTGTCAAAACAGTATAATATAGCAGTGAGGAAAAGTATATATCACACTAGTGTTGCAAAGTAAATATCACCCTAGTGTTGCAAAGTTCTCAATTGTTTTTTATTTTTTCTGAACAGACAATCTTTAATTTATTTTTTTTGGTGAATAATTTGTGGTCGTAGGAAAAATAGTGTACAGTACTCGTGTGAAAATGACTTTCTTACAATCGTGGGTTTGTCGCACTTGGCTAACGCCTCGTGCTACAATATTCCCACTCGTGTGAAATTAGTCATTTTCCACACTTGTAATGTAATATACTATTACAGTACGGTTTTCTTTCCAGTCCAATATACAGGATTAGTAAAAAAACTGAACGGTAAATTACCTCAGCAACCTTCAGAACCAAATTTTGTGCCAAGTTCTAACTGAACATAAAGAATTTAAAAATTGCATTTGCAAGATTGCCATGTTTATATTCGCTGTAGGTAAGGGATTTTAAAATTTTAAATGGAATACCCTATTTTTTGTTATCCGTTTATCAATTGCTTGTATTTACTTTATTATGACCTGATAATATTGTTTTTACTTAATTTCGGAGATATGGCATCATGATTTTTTTGAACTTAATACCAAAACGGCTAGCTATAGTCAATTAATTTTACAGGGGTGAAACTGGTCCTTCTAAATTCAAGAATAGCATCTTTGCGACGTTTTCAAAATTCTTTAAAAAGAAGCCAAGGAAAGGGAATAAGGAAATTTAATTATGAAACTTCGCAAATGCAATTCCTGAATTTAAAATGTTTAGTCACTCCCCTGTATTAATTTCGACGAATTTCGGTTGGATCGTTTTAGAGATAATTGACCATACCTGGTCATAACTTTATTCAAGCTTGATGCTATATCTTCGAAATTGACAGGAGTTTATAAAAACAATAACATTAGGTCATTATAAAGTTTATACAGGCAATTAATTATAATAATAAAAAATAGGGTATTCCATTTAAAACTTTAAAATTCCCCAGCCTTGGAAATATAACTTTTAAATTATTCATGTTCAGTTATCCCTTGGCACAAAATTTTGTTCATTTATATTTTACCGTTGCCAAGATATTATACTTTTTCGGTTTTTTTACTAACCCTGTACTACGTTTATAACTTATCTTAGCTTTCTGCGAATATGAGAAAAAAATTGCATAGTTTCATTCCATAGAGAACCATACCGTAAAGTTCTATTTTTGATACTTATACCGCTACATTGGAAGAAAATTTAAATAAAAATATAATAACACATTTCCACTTATCCCTATTTAGCAATTTTTATTACCCAGGAAACTTTTTATCCATCTGCTGTAACAGCGATAATATATCATCGTTTGACAGGTAATTTATTCTTCTTTCGCTGTGAGCACCAAAAATAAGCAACGATAAAAGTTATCGTTATTACATGATTACATGTAGACACGATGGAGGGTGCCATATTATTATATGCTTTAAATTGCCTAATTTTGTAGAAAAAGTATAGACAAGCACTATTTCATAGTAATAGTTCGATATAGCGGTTTACGCTATTATAAGAGATTTTCGAAAATTCTTTTTCAAGGCGTTTCTATAGGTCGATTATGACACAAATCTGTGTGCGCGTTTTCCAAAATCCATTTCTATAATTTATTATTAATAAAAACATATTTACGGGACGGTGGAATGAATAGGGGTGCTGGGTGGGGACAAAACAGTATAAATCCAACGTCAAACACAAGAAAACATTAATACACTGCACTCGGGCACATGAAAAATGTATATTAATTTTGAAAAGTCTTAAATTTTTCGAAAAACTATCCCACACATATGAGATATCTGGTCCGCCATTAATTAAAGAAGGAAAATTCATTTTGGTCAGCTGATAACATGAAGTTCGTCATTATAAAAATGACATTCTTGATAGAAGCAGCGTTGCCAAACTTCTTATGAAGAATTAACACCAAGCTTATTTCGGGGATTATCCACCATTTCCATGAGAAACAATGGTATTTTTTGTAGAAATTCCTCCTTCTTTATGTTTAGGTATTTTCCTTTTTTCTCTACAAATTATAATAGGAAGAAGGAATAACTTAATTTTTCATATGAATTTTGTCCTGTATCTTCCTTTTGTTTAAGCTATTGACACTTTCTCACTTTATTTGGCAACATTGCAAGACATTTACAGTTTTATTGCAAACTCTTCTTTTTATGCAGTGACAGCCAGGGCGGGATTGTTATACTATTATTTATTTTTAATTTTTTTAAACAATTTTTGGACATTTTTGTAAACAGAAAGTGCGGTGTGTACTGTGAAATACTGTTTTTGGGCGTTTAATGTAGGATTTCTACTGTTTCGTCCCCACCCAGCACCCCTGTTCACTCCACCGTCCCGTAATATGTTTTTATTAATAATAAATTATAGAAACGGATTTTGGAAAACGCGCACACAGATTTGTGTCATAATCGACCTATAGAAACGCCCTGAAAAGAATTTTTCAAAAATCTCTTATAATAGCGAAAACCGCTATATCGAACTATTGCCATTTCATATTTAGAATATAAAAATCAACATTGTTTAAGTTATGGATTTGTAGTTGGTTTAAGGTATAAAGGAGTGAATTTATTTTTAAAAACTTACCTATTTATACGTTTCAATCGTAAATAAACAGGTGGTGCATGCAAGATTGCATTCTAGGGGGAATTCTGGTTAGAAAAAGAAAACATCCTAAATATAAAATCAAAACAGCGCTTTTAAAGCAGGATCAGGCGCTGCTTGTCCATGATCTTTTTACCCACAAAGCAACAACAAAACTGTTGTTGCCTCCCTTAATACATAATCGAGCTTATTCACTCGGCCGCATTTTAAAATGACCTCTGGCAACGCAATATGTAATAAAACCAAAGAAAGAGGTACATATGACCGCTTTAGAAAGTTTAAAAGAGAAACGTATAGTGGGTGTTTCTAAACATATGCAAAAAGTGTCAGGAGGCGAGTCCTTGTTCAAAATAAAGGGTAAATAAACGCTTTTGCAAACTGTTTTCGTTAATCATAGAAAAGTTGGAATAGAGTGAAATACTAGCCTTAAATTTCAAAAATAACAGAATGATAAAAATCATCTATCTAATCATCTATTAAGTATTAAGTAATAAGTTAAGCAAATAAAAGAAACTAGTGTGCATGATTTTTATTTCAATAAGCGTTTTTGCACAGCCTTCTTAAACATATGAGCCGTGAAGGAGGAAATCTGGCAACACAGCACAGTAGGAATGTCACGTAAAGTTTAGAAGTAAACTGAAATAAGTTTAAACGATTACTTAAAAGGTGTTTTTCTGTTTTTAAAAGTTAAATCGTAGCGTATAATTATTATATAAAGAAAAAATAAGTAATTCATTGTTATATTTAAAAAATAGGACCAGTGCCAATATGTCATTTGTTGTTTTTACGTTTAAGTGTGCGCGTATAGTTGATGCGTACGGCGTACATTATGCCACGACCGTGTTGCGTTTCGGGCTGCAAAAATAAATTACTCTAGTTATATTAAAAGAGAGGGTTATCAAACAACATTTAATTTCCCCATAAACGATGAAATTAGAAAAGCCTGGTTGTGCGCTATTGACCGGATAAGTGTTTTTTATAAAACGTAAAAGTATTACCTATAAGGTAAATGGACAAATATATTTTACGGGCAACTAATTAACTAAGTGTGTTTTTAAAAAATTTGTTTAATTTGATATCAATAATGTGTAAAGTGTACCAAAAACAAATATTTACCCCAAGCAATATTCTAAGGACTATATCAACTAATGTGCATAATATTTATATAGATATTCTGAAAGTCATTTACTTAATGCGGTTTTAGGGTAAATAGTGCAAAACCTAATTTAAAGCGTTTGGTATTTTAAAGTGCATCTTATGTAAAACGAATTAAGCTTTTATATTTATAACTAAACACACATGCTTTCAATTCATTGTAAGTATTGCAAATATTACTAAATAAAAATGTTAAGTTAAATTTAAAAAGCTACATTGGTCTGTTCGCAAAAAATGCATAAAGAGTGGTAGAAAAAATCCTAACAGCTTGAAATTTTTAAATCCTTACCAACAAATTTGTATAAGACAGAAAAGTTCCTGATAAGTTTTGCAGAAACATTTTTGCTTTTTAGGGCAACTATAGTATTTAAAATTATACCTATATGTTGTCTTAAACATTCTAAAAAAATGAATACCTATATTTTGTTTAAAGCACTTACAAAATTAATTATATTTAGCATCTAATCCATAAGGAACTCATTTCAATATTCCTACTGTACAGTGTTGTTTGCAACGTTGCCTTTCTTACTTCACGGCTCATATGTTTAAGAAGGCTGTGATTTTTGCCATTTTGTTTTAAACAGAAATAGCTGCGATTTTCAAATTCATTACGAACGTTTTGGAAAATGTATCTGATAATACCATTTTAAATAAGCATTTTAAGTAGGTGTCCCAAGGTTCCAGTGCATTTAAAACTTTTTATGGGGGCGGGTTAGTATTATATTAATTTATTACAAATTTATTAATTGGACATTTTCTGGTATTCTTTTTAAAAAATAAAATACGATTTTTCTAAAATGTAAGGGTAATATTCTATTTTCTTCAACTTTTTACAAGCAACGAAAGCATAACCTTTCCAGAGAGGTGCCACATAAGAAGTGTTTCCATTTAAGATTTTTAAGTAACTGGGGTGCAGCTCAATGGTAAATAGAGGTGTCTTGCAAAATACGTTATTTATGTTTCCCAGGTTTTATAGAAACGGTATTTATTATGTTTTGATATTTCCCTTGTTAAAAAAAAATAGCCATTGTAGGTTTTAAAAACCCATTCTGTATAAATAGGTATTTAACTTATTTTCCCTATTTTGTATGATTTATTACACCTTCAATTTTTAAACCAATTATGACTGACTAACACCTGATGTATTGTTTCAAAATGAAAAATGATCTATTATGTTACGGTAATCCATTTTCCATTGTGTTTTTATTTACAAACATCAACAAAAGAGAAAAAGAAAAATAAATGACCTTAACAATAAATACGCATGTACCTGATCCAATGTTTGTAAAAACGAAGGTTGTTCTAAAAATAAACAAAAGCCCTCGTTGGGCTGGTAATTTACTACATTGTGTTTTTGCTTTTTTAATCTTTGGCGCCGACAATTCTAACCTAAATAAGTTGTTGTGAATTAATAGCTTTGTTCGCGGGTCTAGTAATGAACTGATTCTGAACCAGAACCGAACTGGTTTAGAATTGTTTTAAAGCGCATGTCTAGTTATTTATTAGTTCGGAATTTTTATTTACCGCGAACGATTTTCTATACAGCTGAGGATGTATTCTAACCTAGCCTTTTGGTTAGGATTTTTCATGGTTAAATTGGATACTACAAAAAAAAAAATAAATTCAAACAAAAAGGTAAATTGTTATACTGTCGAAAGCCACTCGAGGTCTCTTGGCGAAAGACGAGGGATTCCCTGCCTCCTCTCGTTTTTAACATAAGTATGTGTATTTAACTAAAGATAAAATTCAAACAACAAGAAATGGTAAAATCTTGTAATATTGTCTATATTTTTTAATTAAATCTTTATTTATTTTATTGCATACATACATTCATACGGAATACAATTTAAAATACTTTGTTTATATACGCTCAGAATCACAAAAATATAAAAAAAATATTCAACAGGTATATTAACCCGCATAAAAAGTGGCAGAAACAAATAAACTGTAATACAACGGTTTATTTCTGTACCACAAAAACAGAAAACAGCTGACCATGTCGACAATGCGCATGAAATTCCGAACTAAACTTTTAGTTCCAACAAAAATCTCAGGACTGCTAATCAGGTTACGAACCGGTAACGAACTGATTCCATTGTAACCCGCGAACACAGAACTGTTACTAAAAATTCAGGATTTTACTGACCGCGAACGCTGCTTTTTTACTGCGCATGCGAATAGTCTCAGAACCGGTTCGGAATCGAACCCGCGAACAAAGCTGATGGTAAAGTGGTGGGCAATACACCATAGTCTAGTCGAGAAGTTGATTTTCAAGCAAAAAATAGTTACAAGTTTCCTAAAAATGTAGTTGATGGCTTAAACGATCCAAAATGACATCTAGAAAAGACGTATTTTGAATTTTTTCTAAAAAAAAATAGAATAGTTAAAAAAAAACTGAAAAAAAATAGCCGTCCAGATTTTTGCAAAAAACTCAAAAGTATAAGTCATAGCTTAAATATTATAAAATTGTAGCTTCAATATTTATAAGTTTTATTTAATGTTGAAATTCGGCTTTCGCGCGGAGGTTTCGAAATGCGCGATCTACCAGAGAAGTGAGCATAGGTTTAATATAATTCTTTTATACAATTAAATATAAATTTAAAAATTTTAAAAAATTGTAGTATTATCTAGACACTATAAAAAATATGATTTAGCAATAAAAAAGTTGAATCAACATTTTTTAAAGAGTTATTCATTTGTTAATTTGTAGTTCTTTTTAACACGCTTTTATTTGCTTGGGTTGTCACTATCTATCTATCTATCTATCCATCTATCTATGTAACGGAATCTTTGAGCCTAATTTTTACCAACTTCCAGCTATTCGATTTCTTTGAAACTTTGCACACGTATCAAGGACCCATGACAATGCAATAACCTGCAAACAGTATCCCGTTATCCTGATTAGGATCGCCAGGATAAAAAAATCCTTTATATTATAAAAACAATATTGAATGGCGAATGCGCTAGATTATTAACACCTGTGTTGCCATCTTTTTGCAACATCCCAAACTTTTCTCAGGAACTTTAAAGAAAACTGTGTTTTTAACACGCTTTTATTAGCTACTCTTGACAAAATGGCGAAGGAATGTCTTAGTGAATAAACTGGAGCATTTTTACATACATACATACATGCATATCGAACTAAAAAATGAAAAATAAATAATAGTTTAAAAAAACTAAAAAAACACGCTTTTATATGCAACCGAACTAAAAATTAGAAAATAATTTTTCATTACAAAGAGTTTGTCACTTCAGAATAAAAGCGTGGGGTGCTATATTATATTAACATTTAATATATTAAGCACCCCACGCTTTATCTGAAGTGACAAACTCTTTGTAATGAAAAATTATTACAGGTTTAGGTTATCATAATGTCGGTATAAAAGTTTTAATATTTGATCTATAATTTTTTACTATGTGGAGCTCTTCTTATTTAGGTACTTAATAAAAGTTATGCAAAAAAAATAGGTTTACAATTTTGGTAATTATAATTTACTACAATTTGCTCTTTCGTAAACTTTTATAATATTTAAGTTTTTACTTATACTTTTAAGATTTTGGCAAAGAGCTAGACGACTTTTTTCAGTTTTTTGTTAATAACTTTTGTAATTTTTCTTGCAAAAAATCAAAAAATACGACTTTTTTAGATGCCATTCTGGATCGTTTAAGCCATCAACCATATTTCTAGAAGATCTGTAACTATTTTTTGCAGGAAATCAACTTCTCAAATAGACTTACCAGTTAGAAAAGTCAACAAATTGGAAAAACAAAAAAATAAAAAAATAGTGGTAGCTTAAGCAATGGCGGATTTACCAGCAGGCTGAGTAGGCTAGAGGCTAGGGCAGAAAATTTTAAGGACTGGCAAAATAAGTTAATGGAGAATTATTGCAAGTTGCCATATTAAGCTCGGAAATTAATAATACCGGCCTTATTTAAATAGTGCTTGTACCCATAATTTAGAGTTATTGCAAATAATGTTGACAGTACCATTAACCTAAAAAAGGGGAAAAATTTTGGTTGTTTTTCTTTATTGTTTTGTGTTGTAGGGTTTTGTTTAACACAATTAAAGAAATACATTTGAAAAGCAAGGTTTTGAAGTATTTTTACTTCTAAAAACTTTTCGATTTTGTGCTCGGCAGCCCTCCGGTTTACACGAACAGATCCGAAGCTAAAATAAGACCAAAATAAGGCACGACCTAAAACCGACATAAATAAAGCCAGGCACTATCCCTATTAAGAGATTCCTTATACCACCATGCATCTGCACAAGCTCAGATGTCAAAATAAGGCCGGTATTATTAGTGCCTGGCCTTATTTTACTGTGCAATATTTCTCTATTGTGTTTTTGCTTTTTCAACCTTTGGCGCCGACAATTCTAACCTAAATAAGTTGCTGTAAACTAATGGTAAACTGGTGGGCAATACACCATAATCTAGTCAAGAAGTTAATTTTCAAGCGAAAAATAGTTACAAGTTTCCTAAAAATGTAGTTGATGGCTTAAACGATCCAAAATGGCATCTAGAAAAAGACGTATTTTGTATTTTTTCTGCAAAAAAAAAATTGAATAGTTACTAAAAAAACTGCAAAAAAATAGCCCTCCAGATTTTTGCAAAAACTCAAAAAGTATAAATCATAGCTTAAATATTATAAAATTGCAGCTTCAATATTTAGAAGTTCTATTTAATGTTGAAATTCGGCTTTCGCGCGGAGGTTTCGAAATGCGCGATCCACCAGAGAAGTGAGCATAGGTTTAAAATAATTCTTTTATAGAATTAAATATAAATTTAAAAACTTTAAAAAATTTTAGTGTCATCTGGACACTTTAAAGCATATGACTTTGCAATAATAAAAGTTGTACCAACATTTTTTAAAGAGTTATTTATTTGTTAATTTGTATTTCTTTTTACGGGTTTAGGTTGTCATAAAAGTCGTTATAAAAGTTTAAATATTTGATCCGTACATTTTTAGCTACATGGAGCTCTTCTCATTTAGGTACATAATAAGGTTGTGCATTTTTTTAAAGTTTATTATATTGTTAGTTATATTTTTTTATTTTAACAAATAATTAGATTCTGTTTTAATAATGTCAATTAAAAAATATATAATTAACAAAACAGTAAAATTAATTTTTTTGCATAATTTTATTAAGTGCCCAAATAAGAAACTGTTTTACCGCCTTTTATGACAACCTAAACCCGGAAAAAACCTATAGTTAACAAATGTATAAGTTTTAAAAAATTTTGATACAATTTTTATTATCGAAATCATATTCTTTGAAATGCCTAGATGACACTAGAATCTCGGAGCAAAAACTTTTTACTACAATTTCCTGCTCTTTCGTAAACTTTTAAGCTATTACTTATACTTTTTGAGATTTTGGCAAAGAGCTAGACGGCTATTTTTTTCAGTTTTTTGTTAATAACTTTTGTAATTTTTCTTGCAAAAAAAAATCAAAAATACGTCTTTTTCTAGATGCCATTCTGGATCGTTTAAGCCATTAACCGTATTTCTAGAAGACTTTTTATTATTTTTGCAGGAAATCAACTTCTAAAATAGACCAACCAGTTAGAAAAGTCAACAAATTGGAAAAACAAAAATAAAAAAAATAGTGGTAGCTTAAGCAGTGGCGCATTTACCAGCAGGCTGAGTAGGCTAGAGCCTACAGCGGCAAATTTTAAGAACCGGCAGATTAAGTTAATGATTTTGTTTATTTACAAATTTAAAAATAATTATTATATACAACCACACAATACGAATTTCAATTATTAAAGAAAAATAAAAACATCTAACAGAAATCTAAATATAGTTCTTTATTCAGTGCTAAATACTTTATATTTCAACATCGTATCTCCATAAATAATAATTGCTAAAAGCTTTATTAAATAAACTTTCCTGGTTAAAAAATCCGGACAAACAAAATTTTGTTCAAGTTTAATCCTAAATTGATTTTTGACCGATTTCAATAATATTTTGGTCCAATTATACCTATAGCACAAATTATCAGAATACCCAGATGCGAAACTAAGCATGTTAGTTGAAATCTCTCACCACTATCGTCTCTCCCACTGCGTGGTGGATATACATCCCACGATTTAGTACGTGACCTAATGCTCATCTAGGTGTCAGTTAGTCCCATACTTTTGTTGGTATAGAACGTGAGCATAAGTTAGTTAATTGTGTTTAGTTGTTTGTGAACTTTTATGTTTTTTATTAATAAATTGTTAGTATAGTGTCTTGTTAAATTTTTTACCGTTTAATATGGGATATAAATGTGTATATTTATTCTGTTCCTCCATCATCGGGAGCGGATCTCTTTTAGATTCCCAAAGGACCACTATTATTTTAAGACTATTTAACATAAATACAAAGCTTTTGCAAATTACTTAGATATGTTACTAAAGTTATTGATATTAATCAGTATGTGCCTAAACAAAGGAAAATATTTTTTATTTATAACCGCACTGCCATTTAAAAGGCTATATTTCAAATTTAAAAAATGGGGTGTTTTTTCAGTATTTAAAAAAATTACATACTTCCAAATTTAAAAAAAAACAAATCAATTAGGTTTGGGTATTACTAAGGCAACATCTGCATTGCTTTAAAAGATTGCGTCGGGGTTTCTTCAGAAACTTGTGTTACTCGGCTTTCAATTATTTTGTTTCAATCCCTAGTTACACAAAACTTTTAATACACAATTAAGCCAAAAAAACGGAATACCATTAATTAATTTAATAAGCAGTTTTTAGGCAAGGTTTTTTTTAAATGGCTTTTTGTTAAACATTCTAAACCCCCATTAGTTCGTTCGTTTTTAAAAATATTTTGTGCAACCAGGTATAGACATTTTATTACAGGTTGATCCAAACGTGAAATCTACTAACAATATTTTACCCTACAAAGAATGGGTAAATTTGTTAGTTTGTAAATTCCCAATTAGTGTATTATTCTTTTGTTCCGTTTTCCACATATAAAAAAGCTGCAGTATTAGTTACTATAAAAGTTTATCTCTCCTTAGTGCCTTGGTGTGGTTTAACCTTTTACAAATTAAAAATATTACGATCCATACATTGGTGCAGATGTTCCATTTATTCTTTCTCAAGGTCACAGAAACAAGTAAGCGTTATTTGCCGCACTTTCGCATCTGTATATTCTGATAATTTGTGCCTATAGCAAAGAAGCATGATGCCATATCTCTGAAATTGACAGAATTCAAAACAACGATAATATCAGGTCTTAATGAAGTTAATATAGGCAATTGATTACAATAAAAAAATTGGGGTATTCCATTTAAAATTTTAACATTTTCTAACCTAAAGATGAAACTATTAAAGATGGGTCCAAATTTAATTCATTCTGAAAGCGATGCCGCCAAGTACACAAAAATGATAAAGTAAAGAAACCCTTTTGTGAACAATGATTTATTGCAGAAAAAATATTTAACCCGACGAGTTTCTAGTACCACGCCACGTGCCACCGGTTTTATAGTAGGCAGAGGCAAAATAAGAGAATGTTTTGTAAGTAGGTGATACGTGGTTTAGCAATGTATTTTTTATTATTTATCTAAAAATATGTAATCAGGCGCTGTCCGAAAGGACGTATATCTAAGCTAATTTTATGAAAAAAGTTTTTATAAACACATAGGTCCGGAAATGCTTAATTTCTAAGATACAGAGTGTAAAGCTGGATTTATAGATTGACGTTTCTGTTTTCGTTTGCGTTTGACGTTTTCAGTTAGAAGATAAAAACGTGCAGTGGCGTACCTTGTTCTTGCTTAAAAAATAATCATTTCAAGCATACAAGACGTCTCCCAAATTTTTCAAAAATAACTTTTCTGTTTTTTTAACTATTGACTTCACTTTTATAATGGGGATACATGTACATATTATCTACGATTTACCAGATAGTCATGATTTAAACTGACATAATAAAATTTATTTTACACATCCCTTTTGTGTAAAATGGAGATAAATACATATAAGTCTAACCTGATACATAGAAAACATAGTTTGCAATGTCACTTTTTATATGTTGTACCAAGTAACTTGTTTTTTTTTTTTTAATAGCAAAACCCCAAAGAAGTTAAAATAATTAATTAAGGTATATTTTTATTTGCAAAAATAAATGTATATCTGTTCAAAATTACTTACCTATTAGGACCATAGAAACAACAGATCAAGATTTAAAAAACATATTGAATTACATTTTTTTAAATTTGTAAAACTAACTTCTTAAATTGTGAGTTTGCAAATGATGATATATATCACTTATATTAAATTTTACCCCGTCGGCGTCGTCGGAAAAACCACCGCGAACATGTTTTAGCCAATGATCTAAACATTAAAAGGATTGCTAATAGAAAATGATCCCCATATATTTTCAATAGACCTGCGCACGAAATTTTTACCCCACACTGGGAGAATTGCTGTCCACCTTTGCACATGCGCAATTCTTATAAAAGTTTTTTTCATTAAAACACAATTTGGCAACATTGACAAAATTTGCAGTATTTTAATAAATATAGTGGTTGCAACACTGAAAACGTTTACCTAGACAGTGACAGGGCCACACTCATCCTAATTTAATTTATAATTTGGGATTTCCCGATCGTAATATCCAGGTAAAATTGACGCCGTCGGCCGCCCAAACCCAATCTCCGGTCGACTGTTATTAGTTATAGTCATTTGGTATTTGGTGTTTCATTTGTGCGTTGTAAGTAATTCTTGGTGTTTTTTTAACTTTTGTTTAATTAAAGTTTTGTATAACCAAAACTAAAAAATGAGTAAGTAGCAAATTTTCTGTTTCAAATAATACTTTTATTGCCATGCAGTCAATTTTTAAGAGATCAATAAATCCATTATTTTTTGAAATAGTCATGGTTTGGGTTATTTTTTTAATTGCTTTTATGATAAAATACCAACCATTCAATTTTGTTGTGTCAAGGTAGTGTTAAGAAGGAAGATGCGGAAAAAAATTTCGTGCAGGTTTGAGGTTGAGTCAAAGTGGGTCCTCGTGAATAAAAAATAAGGTGTTTTAGCGGAATTTAAATTGAGATCAGTGCTTCTAAGCACTCTCGTTTGCTAAATTTCAATTAAATCGGCGATACGACCGAAAAATAAAAATTATACAACAAAAAATAGCCAACCAATATAAAACCGGTTTACTTTTTAGGGACTGCTATGAAAGACGAATACAGACTTAAAATAAAAATATTTAAATATGTATACCCAGAAACAAAATTACTTGGTATATTTTCTTTATAAATGAATCATATACAAAATATTAAACCCGGTCCTGTTGTTTGTTTTTCGCTAGTCAGTAAATTTTTACTGCGCATGCCCACAAGGGGACTGCGCAGTGCCCAGGTAAGGGTTATTATGATTTTCGCTGCATTCATCCATAGTTATTTTTCAGATCATTGGTTTTAACCCGCTTAAGATGCATAAAAACTAACGTAATAGTCATAAAACAAGCAAACAGTATTTAAATTCTGGATTTAAATACCAGAATATAGGTATTTGAATATCAGTATTCGAATACTGGTATTCTGAATATCGGTATTCGAATACCAGAATATTCAAAAACGATATTCAGAATAAAGAATACCGAATACTGACCAAAAAGTATTCCGTCGAATACCGAATACCAAACACATAAATCTATTCGAATAGTATTCGAATACCATACAAATGTATTCTGAATAGTATTCAGAATACCGAGTATTCGAATACTACCCAACTCAGGTTGGTACGCCCATGATAAGTCCAGATATTTATCCACAAAATTACACGGCTATTGCGATTAATGACGTCGCATACAAATATCGACACCTATGACGTCAATCGTTAGGTCAGAAATAGAATGAAACTGTGCAACAGCGGTGCGAAATAGCTATCCGGAGGACGGTGAAGGAAAACGCTGGAGAATAATAACTTTTCTTTATGGAACTGAGTAGGCGTTGGAACAATAAAGGAAAGAGAAACGGATTAAATAACTTGATAGATGTGGCCTAATGTTTTAAGATCTGTCTTAATGACATACTTTATTTTTTATGTTGTGATTTCCTATTTTTTTTCTTACATCACATTTAGGCCAGCCGCATACATCCTATTTTCTAATATCTTTTTTATCTACTAGTTAGTGGCGGGTGGTACTAATGGGCACAAGGAAACGTGTCCACCTTTCAAATAAACAAAAAAGAAAAAAATTAATGTCAGATATTTACCATCTCGTCCATTTTAATGCATCCAAAACACAATCATGTTCCTTGTCGCAAAAAGAGTCATCAAATACTCATCCTCTACTTATGAGCGGCCAAGTTTTACAGAGCAAAGACACCTTTAATCTTGTGGGCGTCACATTTGAAAGTAACCTTAACTGGCATAAACACATTGTATCTATAGCCACGGCAGCTTCAAAAAAGCTTGGATTTCTCTTTCGAGCCAAAAGTATTTTTCCCCTTCTAATTTATACTCATATATTGTTCTCATATCTGGGGCATGGCGTCCCCCACAACCCTAAGCATTCTTGATTCTATTCAAAGAAGAGCTATTCGTCTCATTAATGATCCTTCACTTACAGAAAGGCTTCCTCTCTTGCACATCGTCGGGCTGTGGGGATTTATCGCTTTTATAGGTACTTCCATGGCTTCTGCTCTGAAGAATTGTCCAGTATAGTTCCTCCACTTACGGTTCCCAACAGAGAAACTCGTGGTTCCGCGCGTATGCATCCCTATACGGTCCAACTGGACAGGCCCCGAACTTCCCACTTTGTTCGTTCTTTTATCCCTAGAGTTTCTAGGTTGTGGAACCTGCTGCCCGCGGAGGTCTTTCCTTCCCCCCAAATCTTCAAGTATTTAAGTCCCGTGTCAACAAACTCCCTCTTACCTCGCTTAAGACACCCACGGTACGTTAGTATTTAGGCTTTTAGCCTTCGTGGTTTGTCCAAAGATAAAAAAATAATCCCATTAACACTTTTAAATACTCTGCTTAAAGCTGGCTGTCCATGAGAGCGGTTTTCCGCTCGCGGATGATAATTCAGCGTTGTGATTGGTTAGTACAAATTTAGGTAATTTTCTAGAAACCTGCGGCAACTCCGATTTTAACGAAATTTGGTATAAGGGGTTTTTGGGGCGCTGATCACGAATCCGAAAGATTTTTTTATCGAAAACGTTTCGTTCTCGAAATATTCATCATCAAAGTTCAAATTTGAACAAAGCTTATTTTCACTATATTCCCCTTCTTTTTGCACACAATTCTTGATTTAAAGCTAAAGTGTCACAAAATATTTAATTTTTCACCTTTAAAACCCCGTTTTTCTACATTTTTAACATTACTTTTGCATTAAATTGCGTGGCTTTTCTTTGATAATGCGGCAACCATATATACACATAGGACTTCATGGCACACTGGGATTGAAATGATTCAAAGTATAGCTATGCAATTTAATGCAAAAATAATGCAAAATACGTAAAAAACGGGGGTTTAAAAGGTGAAAATCAAATATTGTGTGCCACTTTAGCTTTAAATCAAGAATTGTGTGCAGAAAGAATGGGGAATATTGTAAAATAGGATTAGTTTAAATTTCAAGTCTGATGATGAATATCTCGAGAACGAAACGTTTCCGCCAAACTATGAGATTCGTGATCAGCGCCCCAAAAACCCCCGTATACCAAATTTCGTCAAAATCAGAGTTAACGCAGGTTTCTAGAAAATTACCCAAATTTAAAATGCTTTTTTCGCCATTTTCGGCGCGTATCCGCAAAAAGGTTGAGATGAAGTTAACTTTTTGCGTTTTCCACTAGATTTTGCGGATTTTTCAAATTAATAGCGAGGAACTATAACCTTGAACTAATTGATGAGCTTAATGAGTTGTTGTTTGAAGATAAGACAAGACGTTAAAGATCCATTTTAAATAAAAGAAGTGTTATGGACGACATTAACTACACTTATTTTAATTATTTACTTCAGTATGATATTTGGCGATAAAAAATTATATTTATCCTACTTTCAGCACGACCAAAAAAGACAAAAAAGGAGTCACAGGTTTTGGGTTAGAAACATCATTTTTTTGAAAGAATAGTTCATAGCCAATAAAAATAGTACCTGCATAATTCTCAACTTTAAAAAGTCCAAAATAATAAGATTTCTTTATTTTCTTTGCATTACAAAAGTGGGTTTTTACATAATAAAATTAAAGTTGTTTATTATTATCCATTATCCAATCCATTTGCCATCCCACGGACAGATGATGATTGACATCTAGTGACCTTCACAACGGTAGTATCAACCAAAGAAAATTTTAACATAAAATCACCATATTCAAAACAAAAGTCTTTAATATTTTCCGCTACAATGGACGTGTCAGCGGATTTTCTGCGCTTATTTTTAATACGCGCGCTCTCATGGACAGCCAGCTTAAAACTAACTTCTAAATACTCTGCTTAAAACTTACTTCTAAATTACTTCAACGCAACGCCTAAATATCAAAACTTTCTTTCCAAGCCAAACAAATTAAGTTAGATACTAGTACTAGACACCGAGAATTGTCTTATTTATTTTGATTCGCGAATTATTATTCTTTTTTATCCTTGGACAAACCACAAAAGCTAAAAGCCTAAATACTAATGTACCGTGGGTGTCTTAAGCGAGGTAAGAGGGAGTTTGCTGACACGGTACTTAAAAACTTGAAGTTTGGGGGAGAAGAAAAGACCTCCGCTGGCAGCAGGTTCCACATTTTAGAAACTCTAGGGATAAAAGAACGAACAAAGTGGGAAGTTCGGGGCCCGTCCAGTTGGACCGTATAGGGATGCATAGGCGCGGAACCACGAGTTTCTCTGTTGGGAACCGTGCGTGGAGGAACTATACTGGACAATTCTTCAGAGCAGAAGCTATGGAAGTACCTATAAAAAAGCGATAAATCCCCCACAGCCCGACAATGGGCAACAGAGGGAAGCCTTTCTGTAAGTGAAGGATCATTAATGAGACGAATAGCTCTTCTTTGAATAGAATCAAGAATGCTTAGGGTTGTGGGGGACGCAGTGCTTTCAAGCAAAATTATCGATAATTTTGATGCACTTGTGTAATTAACCCCGATAATAAAAGGCTTGAATCAATGATCAAAGAAAATACCACACCATTTAAAATAAGAAAGTTTTGAAGGTTTTAATTTTTCTAGGTTTACCACTTTGACTCCCTGTATAATTAAAATACATTTTCTGAAATGTACAAATATTATTTATTACCATTTGAAACAGAAAAAAATGGTAGCTTCATAAATAATGTCCTGAATTTTTAATTTTTCTAAGGGAAACTGAAGGTAGCATCCTATTCAGATCGCAGACTATAAATAGCTTTTTCCACGACCGTAAAACAAAAATGTTGTTTTTAAATAGTTAACATAAAGTTAAAGTCCTCCATTCTAGTACACCACATAAAGTGTTAAAAAAGTAACTTTTTTAACACTTCGAAGCTTTTTCACACTTTGAATTAGTGTTTTGTTTCAATGCCTACTACAATGAACTTAAATATCAACTTATGCAATGTATTAGTAAACGCGACCTCAACTGAACCAAACGGTCAAGTTACCTTTGATTTCGTCATAATTTCTTTGGTTCATGTGTTACTAGTTTTAAAATTTGACAGTTTGCAAATAAATTTAATAGAAATTATTGAAAATTAATAGTAATAATGAATTTAAATGACTAAGAAATCAAAAACGAATTTATACTTTTTAAGTATTATTTCTACAAAAAGTAAGTACATACAATTTTTCAAAATTAAATAATAAATGCATACTTATGAATAGGATAATTGTCTCCTAAAAATAGGGAGGTTATAATTTCTTGTTGCAATATAATCACTGTGCTGCAAAAATTAAAATTGGTAATTTTCTAGAAACCTGCGGCAACTCCGATTTTAACGAAATTTGGTATACGGTGGTTTTTGGAGCGCAGATTACGAATCTTAAAGATTTTTTTGGCGAAAACGTTTCGATCTCAAGATATTCATTATCAAAGTTCAAATTTGAACCAAGCTTTTTTCACTATATTCCCCCTTCTTTTTGCACATAATTCTTGATTTAAAGCTAAAGTGTCACAAAATATTTAATTTTCACCTTTTAAAACCCCGTTTTTCTACGTTTTTTACATTATTTTTGCGTTAAATTGCGTGGCTTTTCTTTGATAATGCGGCAACCATACATACACATAGGGTTTCATGGCACACTGGGATTAAAATGATTCAAAGTAACACATGCATAAAGTGTCTTTTTTACTCATTGGATCGCCCATGTCCCATTCGTAAAAATAATGTATCACTTTTATGCACTTGTTACATAAATTACTATTATTTGATTCGTTGCTCATATGTATATGTTTCTATATCTCCGTAAGATGCTTCCTTAATGCATCTCTAGAGCCCGAATGTATTATTTTCAAAACAATAATGGCAGCAAACGTTTGTATCTAATTAATTGTTTCGGGTAATCAAGCGAGTAACTTTGCTTTAACCCATTATTATCCTTACTGCAATGGAGTCAGTCTATAGATAGATTAACTTAACTAAAGCGGAAACAGTGGTGGCTTGTGATTTTTGAGTAGTTACGGGTAAAGAAATGTGCAGCTTTATCCTGTTTTTTTTTTGTTGCGAGCATTTTTGCAATAAAAACCTTAAAAAAATACACTGACTTTAAAAAAATGAAAAAAAAATCACTCAAAATGTAAAAATAATAAATTTAAAAAAGGGAGTCGGACAATACCATATGGTATTAAAATATAAAAAGCTTTTGCTTATTTGGTTATTAAAATTTAGTAGTTTAGCGCATATGTTATTACCCGATTTTATTATTTTTTTATTTATTATTTTTAACTTTTTAGTCTTTTTTAATTTTTTTATTAAATTGGTTTATTTAAAAAAAAGTGTTTATTTTTTGCTTTCTAATTTATTATTATTACAAATAAATCGGTAAAACTACACTAAAAAATACTACCAGTACCTTTTTTAGTGAATACAGTAAAAAGCACAGGGACGATTAATTTGATTGGTTTAAAACGTTACAGACGGTCATGCAAAACTCTCACATTGGAGGGGTCATGGTTAGTTTTGGTTTATTAAATCTTAAACAAATAAAAAAAGATTTAACTAACCAGAGCTAACCATGACCCCCCCAATGTCACTCAATCAATCGATCAATTTTAACTGTAGTTTTTTTTAGTTCGGTAAAAAAAAATTACTCCCAAGGTTGTCGATCCTGAATGCACCCTGATGTTTGAGTATAAACCAGTCTCAATGGCGTAGCGTGCCTTGGGTTGTAAAGCCCAAAAAAAAAAATGGAAGACAAAAAAAAGGTCCTTACTTTCTAAAAACAATGTTTCTCTTACTTCAGCATTGCTTATTTTGTTCCTATCAAAAAAAGGACCCTTTTCCCCAATTTAACCGACAATTTTACAGTTTTTACCACAAATTTTTGCTTACACACATTTGGGGACCCCTATATCCCGGGGCCCCGTATCATTAATACGGCTGATACGGCGGTAGCTACGACCCTGACCAGTCTAAAGGAAGCTTTGCCGCACGAACAACGTACAACTGAGAGAAAACAATAGGTCTAGTACCTTTCTCTCTTGCGATCTTGACTTGTTTTTATGGTACCAGCGCGGAAGTACACCTTTTTAAATAAAAAAGAATTTTTAAAATTTGTACACAAAAAAAACAACGAATTGAGAACCTCCACGTTTTTGAAGTCGGTTAATACCAGGAGAACCATTGACGGAACAGGAAAAAGATGGCTTAAACATCTAATAATCCGAAGGCGTGGGCTGCAATAAAGATAAAAAAACTAGACTGACTAGGACGTCAAAAACTTACTACTTATTTAAGGAACAAGTAAGTCCTAACTGTCAATAAAAAAATACCCGATTGTTTTTAACGCGTGGCAATAAAAACACGGATAAAAGCTAATTGACAAATACCGGTATGAAAACCAAATCGTCGACCATAGGCAATAAATGCATTAAACCCCCTCCACCAATCTGCTATGTACTCTCTTACACTTCACCGCTACAACGAGCGCGCCAATTCAAGGAGAACGACATCAGGAGCTGCCGGCCCACCGCTTTCACCTTTCGTCGGACGGCGACTCGAACAAAGCACATCCTACCTCGATTGTTTCCTATGCTTTTAATTTCTTAGGGTCAGCGAGTTCCTTTCAACACCTGTATGTTACAGTCTTAGCCCTAGCCGCTGGCTCGTCGTGTTGTCACGGCAACCGATGATTTTTTTGCATATTTAACGCTCTCTGTGGCGGACCGCCACTGGTCTTTAACTAATGTTGCACAACATAATAATTTATTAAAGCTCTTAAGTATACTAAATAGGGAATACCGAATGCATGTTACCTATAACTAATTGATGCGGCAATATTTGCAGTAGGTGTCTCAATTCCATTACGTGGCATTACTATTAAGCAGCTAATTATCCTGTCATAAATGCATATACTGGGTGATGCATCGCCGGGCGGAACATAGGAAATCCCATGTAATTTTTAATGGGGTGAATTATTGGCTCCCCTAATTATTTTATGAGAAAAATTCTATTGAAGTTTATTGAAGAGCATGCAAATCTACGTCCATGGTAAAAACTTTAGATTTTTCGGTTAACCCGTTTGCTAGTTAGATGCTAATATATTTTTAAAAATTGTTACATTATCGCCTCATATTTATGAACAACAATAAAAATACCAGTTAGCGTGACATAACGTTGTCATTTTGAAATTTAGTGCTTTATTATTATCAAGAAATCGTAGAGCGAAAAGATTAACCATGAGTTATACTACTGAAGAAAAAGTATTTTTATAAATACAACTTTAATCCTTTCACTGTACGATTTTTTGATAATAATAAAGCACTTAATTTCAAAGTGACAACGTAATGTCATGCTAACTGGTATTTTTATTGTTGTTCATAAATATGAGGCGATAATATTGTAACAATTTTTAAAAATATATTAGCATCTAATTAGCAAAAGGGTTAACCAAAAAATCTAAAGTTTTTACCATGTACGTAGATTTGCATGCTCTTTAATAAACTTTAATAGAATTTTTCTCTAAATAATTAGGGGAGCCAATAATTGACCCCATTAAAAATTACGTTTGATTTCCTATGTCCCGCCGGGCGATGCATCACCCGGTATACCAACATGCAAGATTTACTTTCGATAAAGTTTTGTACTTGAAATTTAATCTATAATTTTCCATTAAACGAGTATTACCTTATTGCATAACTTAACACAATTGGGAATTCAAATTGAGGAGCACAGTGTTGCAATTCGGTCAAACAGCTGATAAAAATGATCATCTAGATTTAATTTGGCAAAGAATATTTACATAAATAACCTGATTAGTTATTAAATTTTACGAAAATATTAGGCATCATTGTCTGACAACCTAAATAACACAAAGCAGGATAATAGTTAGTGTTTCGAGAAACTTTATATACAGCCATAAAGCGTAAGTTCTTCGATATTTAGACTTGAACTGCAGATAAACCAAAACTGACTTCGTACGTTTTGCTTCATTGCTAAATTTTTAACGAAATCCATGGCAACGACTTAAACGCTTTAACAATAGTTGTAGACTAACTATTTTCTTATTTTTTATTACATTCATCCCATAAATCATAAAAATTCTTTAAAAAAATAGAATATTAACTGCAACAACAGAAAACAAAACTTGATTATAAAATGTCAAATGTTCTAAATTTGCAACTACAACGTCGCCAAGTCGCTTAATTTTAGTTTTCAATTGAACAAAATTTGGATTCGAAAATGTCATATACCGGGTCGTGCATCGCCATTCAAACCATACGAAATGTAGATCTTGATACATACTTTTAAAAATTGGGTCCTGCAAGCATTAGACTATTTGAAATACGTTAATAGGATATGCCCACGCACTAAATTTCGTTATTTTCTAATAAGCCAAATAAATATTATTTAAGAAAAACTATTTTTAAACTCGTTGCATACCTGGTACTTACATACCCTAATGAATTCAACACAAATAAATAAAAAATCTTGTCAATTTTTAACTGATGCTTTACTTTCAATTACCTAGTAATTCATCATCAATTATCACTGGTCAACAAGGTTTTTGCCCAACAATAATAAGTTGTTTTATTAGATAATATTTGATGAGTATTCATGAACCACATACATTTTATAGTCGGCTTAGTTCGACTTTACCAAGAAAATGCAGGTTAAAACATGTTTCGGTTGCGCGGATATGTTTTTAAACAATACACGTTATTACTTGTTGAGCGTCTTGTCTATAACGATTATAATAGCTTTGTTCGCGGGTCTAGTAATGAACCGATTCTGAACCAGAACCGAACTGGTTTAGAATTGTTTTAAAGCGCATGTCTAGTTATTTATTAGTTCGGAATTTTTATTTACCGCAAACGATTTTCTATACAGCTGAGGATGTATTCTAACCTAGCCTTTTGGTTAGGATTTTTATGGTTAAATTGGATACTACACAAAAAAATTAAATTCAAACAAAAAGGTAAATTGTTATACTGTCGAAAGCCACTCGAGGTCTCTCGGCGAAAGACGAGGGATTCCCTGCCACCTCTCGTTTTTAACATAAGTATGTGTATTTAACTAAAGATAAAATTTAAACAAGAAATGGTAGAATCTTCTAATATTGTCTATATTTTTTAATTAAATCTTTATTTATTTTTATTGCATACATACATTCATACGGAATACAATTAAAAATCCTTTGTTTATATACGCTCAGAATCACAAAAATATAAAAAATATATTTAACAGGTATATATTAACCCACATAAAAGTGGCAGAAACAAATAAGCTGTAATACAACGGTTTATTTCTGTACCACAAAAACAGAAAACAGCTGACTTTGTCGACAATGCGCATGAAATTCCGAACTAAACTTTTAGTTCCAACAAAAATCCCAGGACTGCTAATCAGGTTACGAACCGGTAACGAACTGATTTCATTGATACATGTCTTTAAGCAGGGAGGTGGGAGCTTACTTTGTTTCAGTCACCAAATTGCATTCTTTTTCAAGAAAAATTAATAACAAAGAAGAAACGGTTAAAGATAGAGATTTGCAAGGAAAAATTGGCCACCTAATGGGGCAACTGTCAAAGAAATTTAAAAACAATTAGAGAACTGATTAGGTACGGGATTTCGCAAAAAATGTGACTTTTTTCACAAAATCGGAGGTGAAGAGCGTAATCCATTATCTGGCCAGGGTTTTATTTTTATCGGAAACGAAATTTTGCAAACAGGTCAGAAGTTGTGCCGATTAGAATGCTGTTGTTCTTGAGTTTATTCAAAAAAATAATCAGAAAAATAGAAGAAACTTGAGTTACCACACGTTTCTGTAGTAAGAAATTGACAGACTTTATGAAAGCCCCAATAACTCCAAGACGGTTTGTCCGATCAATCCGTCATGGGGTTAGTATGGATGCTATTAAGGGCTCTTTCGAGGCGTAAACACGGCACTAAAATGATTGCTTTGTTAGGTTCCATTTTCCGCTGAAGAATTTTTAAATGAAAAAAAAAATAACAAAGAAGTTTGAAATTGTTGCATGTTTTTATTTATTTTTCTTAAAATTGCGAGCGTGAATCGAAATAACGCGCAAGTTATTAAGATTTTCACCAAAATTTTTAAAAAAATGTTAAGTACTATTAATGCAGCGTGTTTTATAAAGCTTCTAAGGTTTCATTTTTTTGTTAAAAAATGGGACATTTTATTTTTATAAAGAATTATCTAAAAGCTAAAGATTCTAAAAACAGTTACTTGGCTAAAATATCCACTACTTGCTCTACAAGAGGCAAAAGTTTCAGAGTTGCTTTAAAAAAGGATCCAGCTCAAATGGTTTTAAAGATTTTTGAATTTTACCCAAAAGTGCCGATTTTTGACCTTAAATTTTTGCTTTATTATTTAAAATTTTTAAACCTTTGCGCCATTCGTTAAAAATCGTTTAATTGCCATCTGAAACATATTTAACATTTTTCAGTTATAACTGGAAATAAGAGGTGAAAAAATTGGTTTTAATACAAAGAGACCTTAAGGAGATTTTGCCCTAAAAATCACGAGAATTTGTTGGTTGCTGCTTTTAATTGGATCAGTTTTCAATTTTAAAAAATATATATATATATAGTTTCGGGTGGAAAATTTTTACTTGGATCGAGGAAAATTTATATATGTAATACGGTTTTATTACTAGGTGTACTTGAATTAAGAAAAAATGCACAATAATTGGTAGTATTAGATGAAGGATTTAAATAAAATGGATTAAGATGGAGATTATATACAGAGATGTCCTATAAATCTGGCCCAGGTAATAAAAACCAATATTGATAAAAAAAATCCGTTGTGTACAGGAGTGGGATTTTTAAGGAAATTTTTGACTTTTAAGTAAAAAAAATGGGACTCTAGTGCCTGTGCCTGAGTGAGTTTTATGAACAGGACACGTTTGTAAAATCTAAATCAAAACACGGGGGTTAAAATATTTTGTATTTAAATATGATTGGAGCTCAGATTGTCTCTCTCTCTTGTTACTTTTACGTTTCGTTTAAATTTTTAGGGAATTTAACTTTTGTTATATAAAGAGGCTGCTAATAAATTTAAGTGGCTGCCACATAGAAGCGTATATTTAAATTTTCTCAGACTTTCTGGATATGCTCAGTTTTTTAATTAACATATGAGAAATAAGTTAATTTATCACCTGTTCTCAGCAGGCTGCAGGTAAGTGTAGCAGTCATAGAGATGGGTGCCTACTACATAAGGTATATAATGCTTACAAATATGAAATTTTTTGTTTGGTTCATGCAACCCAGAATTAACATGTAAAAAAAAAAAAGGGTACCAATTATAAATAAATTACCTATTGTTAATTAATTGTTATTATTAATTAGCGGCAGGAACCTATGCTGAATGTTGTTCACTTTGCATTCACTACATTAAAATCTACCTTAAAGGGTTTTTTATTTAAACAAACCCAAAATTTCTGTTGTAACTGTAAAACAATGGCAATGAAATAAAAATTTGAATTACACCCTGAATCAAGAAAGCCTTAAATTACTTTTAACACTTAATTTGTTTTAAAAATCTAAACAGAGATTATGCAATCGGATTTATTTTATCGTTTTTAGTTTTCGCTTTACCCCACAAAGTCAACAAAAAGGCGCTGTGAGTGTAATAGTTAAATTATTCTTGTTTAAACAAAAATATTTAAATCCAATTTAAACGTTTATTTAATAAAACATCAATAATTTTATTAAAAATAAATTACTTTAAAGCTCCTATGTTCCCCAGGATAAAAAAAAACAACAAAAAAAAAACTTTTGTCTTACTCAAGCGTAAAAGCCAATTTATACGTATCCAATTCAACGTAAAATAAAATTTGGATTTACCAGCTTTCGTTTTAAAAAGTTAACAATATATTTTAAATTCATATTGCGTGAAAAGCTTTCCCTTTCAATTCTTTTTATACGTGTAAATTTTCGAAATCCTTGTGTTTTCAGGAATGTGCTTAACATTTTTAAAGAAGATTAAAAAAGGCACATTGAGTCAATGATTATTTTTATATTTTTAAGTGGATATATAAAGAGATATTCTTTTAAATAAAGTTAGGGCACAGGCTAGATTTTCACACAGGGTATTATTTAAAGAATGTAATTTCTATCTTAAATGTAAAATATAATTTTTATAGAATGCATTTTGATTAGGCCATTTCTTATAATTCTGTTATTGGTACACATTTCAAAAAACCCAAAATACGCAATTTTTTTCTTTCATAGAGGGACACATGTTTGTGTAAAAATGTACTTACGCTAGTCGTAATAGTTTTTCAAATCAAAATATAAATTGGGTAGGTAGTGTGTAGACCGTCGCTAAGTCGATATTATTAATAAATAATTGCAATCAATCGTCATTTTTTTATTATAGCAACGGACGTAGCCAACCAACTTTCGAAAAGTTGGCTTTAATGTGTGTCGGTTGGACAACCAGCAAAAATAAGCAATCATTATTTTTAATAAATTATGGTGTTTAAGATCGTATTTAATTTAAATTTTACTGTAAGCTTAAAAGAAAAACAAACTTAAAATACGTTTTTAGGACAGTCTAATAAGATAAAAAAATCGGTTGTCTGCAAAGTCGGTTTACTGACAATAGTTGAACGTGACAACGTCATAAGAAAATACTGATGGAATGGTTCGCAATTATCGTTGCTATAAACAATTGACACCACATTCGCTTTTCACTGCACTTTATACTTGACGAAAACATGTAAATGTATTATTGTATAGCAGCTGTCCACGCGGACCGCTCACTCAAGTAGGAGAGAAACAGATGTCGATCGCTACCGAACGCAAAGGCCGAAAGCGCTCTCGCTTGCACTTCAAGCCATAAATGGAACGCCTCAAAGCGAGGTAACGCCGCATGCGTCATGTTTTTGGTGCGTGCAGCCAGCTCCATCGAATTATCAGACGTTAACACGTCAAAAATTCCAGTCTCTTGGAAAAGCAGTTACTCGGATAACTAATTGCTTGTCAGTGGGACACTTTATTAGTCCTTGGGATATGATAATATGTTAGCTCTGTTGGTAGGGACCATGGCTTTTGATCCTGGTTTTGTAGGTATAAATCATTTGTGAATAAGACTTACCTAATGTGGATTTTTCTGGTTTTAGCGTTAAAACTGTTTAAAGTGCTCTGCTTAGTGTAGATTGCAATTAGGCGAGCATTTATCTATTATTTAAAATAAACAAATATAACAAAAAAAAAACATAAAAATATAAAAATTTAAAAATCTGGACAAATCAAAGTTAACTAGTATGCTGCAATAGCGAATATTATCTACATATGTGTCCAAATAGCATTTAAAATTTTTGCTAAGAGAATATAACCAGCTTAGGATGTCATTTGCTTACATAATTTTTAAATAAATGCACAACTTTAATTTATCTGTTTTTGTTATTATAGGCATTTTTTTTATTAAACATTCTTTAGAAGACAAATTTTAAACTAGTTATCGGGATACCCTTTATATTAAAATAAACTGAATTTGTACTTAAAAGAAAAATATTTTAAAGGAATGGCAGATTCGCGTTTCTCCAAATACATGCTTTAAATTTTGCAATTTGGGTAAAACTTAAGCTCTAATTATTTTTTTATATTTTGTGACTTAACCCTAATTTTTGTAATTTCCTCTTGTTTTTTTTTTAATTTAGCGCTATACCGCTGTTCTTATGACCTATGTTAAAATGGATGTTTGGGTTATCCGTTATGCAGAGGCGATTGCCCGAAAAAATCAGACTTTTCCTTAATTAAAAAATCCTTTATGTTGCGAACTTTTTGCTGGTCACTGTATGTGTGTAGTATTCAAATACTTACCGCATTTCTTGTAAACACTATTAATCAAAGATCTAATAGAATAACTTGTTTACTCACCATTGTTTTGTTAAAGCTTTGACTTAAGGGTACAACTAATTTAGAATTACAAACATTTTCTGATTAACCTATAAAATGTTACTTAAAATATATTACAAACACTGTTATTTAAGCCCTACTAAAATTTGCTTTTGAGATAAATGCATTATTTTGTTGTAGCTGTGAAATATTTATAAATATTTATTTTATGTGTGTGGATATAAAATGTGCAATATTTATTTAACTTACGAGACAAAAAAGTAAAGCTATTATTGTTTTTTTATTATTTATATGTATTGTACATTGTTTTTCCACGACCGATAAAAAATGATGTCTTTTTATTCGTTAACATGTAGTCAAAGTACTTTATTTTAGTACACTACATAGAGTGTTAAAAAAAATACTTTTTAACGCTTTAAAGCTTTTTTACACTTTCAATTAGTGTTTTATTTCCATGCCTACTACAATAAACCTAAATATCAAATTATGCAATGTAACAGTAAACGCGACATTAACTGAACCAAACAGTCAAGTTACCTTAATCTTATGACACGTATCCCAAATTTCTCAAAAGCATCCTAGGTAATTTAAAAGTTAATCTATAACAAAAACGTTTTTTTTTGTTTTTTAAATTTTAACATCCTATACCTTCAAAGGTGGGACGGCCAAAACATATTGTTACGAACTTTAAATATTAGGTGTTCAGTTTGGGGTTTATAGCATTGTACGTATTAAGTTAGGATTATTTCTTTAATTTATCTAAATAATTTACCTACCTTAGTTTTTCCAAGATCTTTTATCACTTTGAAAGGTTTCAGAAAATGCTCGAGCTATCAATTTTGAACTTTTATTTCATCCTATACTAAAAGAATTTGCAAGACTTTTTATAATGTCCTGGACTTTTCTAACTTACTATAAAAGGGTGATGGGAAACGTTAAAGAAGATAGTAATGTATTTCAAGACATTGACAACTAATTATTTTGTCGTAGTTGTAACCATAGTTACGTTTTATTGTTAATAAAATGTTTAAAAACGACAATTGGTGTTTTATACGAAATGTTTTTTAGACAAAATATTAATGTAAGGTTTTTCTTATTTTTTTTGCTAACAACTCCCTTTTAAATATTTGTTGGTAGATTGTTTAACCGGTAAAAAACAATGTGCCACTTCTCTGCAAAATAATCTAGCAATAGCAATTTAATATTAGTTTTTGGCACTTTTTGCTATAAATGATCTTTAATTGAGTGCACAAAAAATAAGTTTAGTTTAAACATTAAAGTTTAATTACAACAAAAATTCGAAGTACAGTTATACTTTGACACTAACAAGTCATAAAGTAAAGAATAATGAACATGTTAAAGTTTCAAGCCAGCATATAATAAGGTTTTAACTACAGCTCTTAAAGAAACGCAAATAAAAGGGATAAGTTAAGTTACTTCAAGGATACTCTAATTTCGCAGCACCTACACGTACAGAGTTTTTCTTTGTATTCTGATAAAACTAAATATATATATATATATATATATATATATATATATATATATATATATATATATATATATATATATATATATATATCTTTTTCCTCACATTGCCTATATGTTATGTATGTGGTCTGTTTGTCCTCTGGTCTACCCCACCGCCGGAAATACCAATGCCAACGCATCAAATTTCTATTTTTATTTTCACTATTTATAAAAAAATAGATACTTTTATATAGGTTGTCACTTCAATCTAACTTGTTTTTAAAAATATATGTAAATAAAATATTCGTAACGTTTGGCCATAAGAAGTTAATAAATATGATAAAAGAAATCAGCTTTTTCTCCGATCAAACGGAAATCTACTTATTTCCAACACAGTTCCTTACCTTCAAAATGCATTATTGCTCTAGGTCAAAGGCGTTACTGGCAACGTACGTTTCCGGGCATGGCCGAGAATTTTTTTTTCCGGACGCCTAACTTTTCTTATACTTTAAATATTTACTAATAACGTTTGTCAAAGTAAATTACCAATACATGACAATGTGATACTGTAGTAATGTATTATGCCGAGATCAAATAATAAATATATTTTTATTTAAATCACTTAAAAATTAATATAACATAATACCTTAAACAAAAATTAAAGAATTATCTTGATTGGAGACAAAGTAGTAGTATGAAAAACTCGTAGGAAAACCATATTTCCGGACTTTTGGTGGTTGCTGAACGAGACCTGCTATTTTTCGGAAAAACAGGGGGTCCAGTAACTTGAACTACAAACTTTAAAGAGAAGAAAACTTTTAATAAACATATGTCTTAAATGTCTTGATTGTGTGTTAAAAATAAAAAAAAATGATTTTCTTTTTATAAAAACTTTAATACCAATTTAGAAATTTTTAAAAATTTTAGGGAACCATGTTCAATGCATCAGAAAAAAATTTTTTGGCTTACTGCAAAGAAATTAATTTTTACTGGTGTAGTCCGTAGAAGGTTTAAGGTCAATATTAAAAAGCAATGGAGTTCCACTGTATTTTTCTAAAATAAAAATATTTTTTTCATTCATAAAAGATCAAATAACTTGCTTTTGGCAAGAAGAATGAAAAAGTGCAACAACACATTTGCGGGAGTGTAAAGCAAGCGTGAAACCGTGGCAGTGCAATTTAAAGTTAAACCGAAAAGAACAAGTGTTAATTAATCGACTGCGGATAGGGCATACTAAACTAACTCATAGTTACCTTCTAACAAAAGACAACCGTCCTATCTGTGAATTGTGTACAGTGCCTCTAACCATTAAACACATCTTAGTGGAGTGTCCAAAGCACGCGCGAGAAAGACCGAAAAATAACCTTAAAGACTCCCTTCAGGACATTCTTAATAACAATTTAAGAGATACATTAAATTTTATAAAAGACTGTGAGCTAATTAACTGAATATAAATCATATAGTAGTAATAGTATAACGAACATGTAATGTGAACGGACGACTAAATTTTTTGTTTACGTGCAAATAACCCTATGTGGTTGAAGCACTATCTAAACAAAAAAAATATATTTTTAAAATTCTTACTTAATTTGAAAATTTTGTTTTTCAGATTTTTTAATTTTATGTACGGTTCTTCCTTTACCAAATAAAAACCATTTTTGAACGGATTTATTTAATTGTTAGTATTTATTTGGGCACACGCCAAATCAAATCGTTTCTTCCAACAAGAAATAAAGAAAAACCCCCAAAACCCAAAAAACGTAAAATAAGTAACTAGAAAAATAAAAATCGACGTTCATGGCAAGTCCGCCACCGTTGTCAAGATTTTTTTAATATGTTTGACATCCCACGAAGGCCTATGCTCAAATACCAGAATACCGTGGGGGTCGGTTTATAAGATGTTTAACCCATAGTTTCCCCATTGAATAAAAAAAAATTAAAGTTAAGTATTATTTACTTCTAAAATTTTAAAATTTAAGCTCTAGTTTTTAGGAGATTTACTTAATACTTATTAAAAAATTAAATATTAAAGAAAACTTAACAAAACCTTTTAATAAGGTATAATATTGATTAGGCTTGCAAATAATGACAGTAAAAACGACAACATAGAACGTTATTTTCTATTCTTAGCTTAACGGTATTTTGTTACATGTTTGCTTATTACTTTTAACTAAAACGAAAAAAATGGTTGTAAACTTAATAAAGCTATAAGAAGCACGTAAACATAAAATTAACCAAGATGTTTTAAAAGTAATATTTATTTTCTTTTTTTTTTAAATATTAAAAAAGTATAAAGGTGGTTAGAAGTCAAACAATTAACTAATTTTTGGTATCTTAAAAACTATTTTCTAATTATTATTTTTTAAGTCAGATTTGGCAATAGTCTGTAGGTTAGCTTGTTGTGCTAAATAACTTTAAAGGTGGCAGACAATGTTATGATTTTAATGGTAAGTACTACTTTCTTAGACTTTCATTATATTTACTTGTGAAAAAATTGTTTCTCCCCAAAATCCAAAATTAACGTGTCCGAGCGTTTTTTCTTATATAACCTAGGGTGCCCCCATAAATTAGCTCTGTTTCGTTTTTTAATTGCCAACCTGTATTTATTAAAAAAGTTTTTTTTTATTTCTTATTTGTTCTAAATCATTATTAAATAAATACAATTAATAAAAGATGTTGCTTCTACGTAGGTAATTATTGGTCTAATTCTTACTGATATTCGACTTTAGGTATGCCACAGTGATCTTGATGGATTGTCAATGTTATTACCTGCGAGAAACAAAAGTTTCTTTTCATGGGCGAAAAATGTGTTTGTGCGCTTAAATACCACTTATCCCCGAAGTTTGACGCGCAGGCGCCAAACAGACTATCCGCATTACCGGAAAGAGTTTACGTCGTCTTGTCTGAGTTTCCCTTTCAAAGTACGGTAGCTAATCACCGACACGGTCAGACCATAGATAACCTACATTTAGATCCGCAGTGGCAAGAAGCATTTTTCGGATTTTTAAGACCGCGCGCAGTGGGTGGACGAACATGCGCACTTAAAAGCCGTTGCAAAATACAAACATTGGCACCCAGGACGCCGTCAACAAATTCTTTTCTATAATGCGAATAGTTTGTTTGGGTCCGGGTGCGTTTACCCTCAACTGGCTTGCGTACAAACCGGTTTTTTCGCCCATAAAATGTAACTTTTGCAGATTATAACATTGGCAATCCATCGAGATCAGTGGGTCAGACCCCCAACGGGGGCACAGTATTCCGGTGTTTGTATTCTGCCATGGCTTTTAAGTGCGCATGTTCGTTCACCCCCGATTTGTTTACTGCGCGAAGTCGTTAAAATACAAAAAATGCTTTTTGTCAATGCGGATCTTGGTGCAGGTTATCTATGGTATGCTACGGTAAGGTAGAAGGTCTTTTTGATGTACCACCAGTCGCACTTAGTCAAGTGATAATTTTGAGACACGTAGAAAATAATTGTTTTTTACAGATGGATGTTGCTAATTAAAGCTTTTATTTAGTAAAATCCCAGAGGTAAATGTCCCACCAGTCACTATGGAATGCCCAAAGAAACAGTTAAATTATATTTTTTACCCAGTGATGGAATGGAAAATTTAATTTTTAATAAAATAGTATGATTTAATAACCTAACAGTTTTTCACGTATATGTCCAGAAAAAATAAATATTAATAAATTGGTCACTAAAGTCTAAACAATTTTTTAAAAAATATTAAAATTTTGAAACTTCCTAAAAAATTGTTCTGAATTCTTACGCATCCAACCTAAATATGAAAAACGTTTTTGGGAAAACTGGTCGCTTGCTTCAAAACTAATAAATATAAAATTTTACTCCTGTTGGTAATATACAAAGCGAGTTTTACCTAAAAGTATAAAAATATAAAAAATGACCAAGCTTAAAGCACCTTTATTTTTAAAAATAGGACAAACTTGTAAAAGTTAATGTTATAAAACATTATGTCAAATTTTAAAGTTAAACAATTTAGGTAACAAAAAATATTCTTGTCATTTTTTTACATTATGCATTTTTTTTTTTTTATCTTTATGACATCTCACGAAGGCTTATGCCTAAATACCAGTGTACCGTGAGTGCCGGGTTACTGGATGTTTAACCCAATATTGTCGTGTTCCGTCAACGTTATCCAAGCACTGAAACATGCAGTTGCATTTCACAGCACCTTTTAGACAACGCGGTAGTGCCACCACGGACGTTATTTTTAAATAACTACTACCTACATTAACAATTTTAAAAATACCTGGCTTACAGCAGCAGATTAAAAAAAATAAAAAAAATATTTTTATTTTTTTAAATTTTGCTTTCTGTTGTCCATTATTTAAGTTATAATGTGTAGTGTAAAAAAATGACAATTTTTTTACTCTTATGTTTTAAGTTAAAATATTGACACAAAATTTAATTATCTACAACATTTACTTATACAATTTTGATTTATTTTTAAAAAGAAAAGTAGTTAGCTCCTGGGTATTTTCTATATTTTTAGCTATAACTCACCCTGTATAATACACATTGGTGTAAAATTTTGTATTGATTAGTTTTGGACGATGCGATTAGTTTTCCTTAAATTTCGTTTTAAAATTAAAAAAAATTGTGCCAATTGTCCTCTTGTAACACTTTTTCTGTGACACACTGTATACATGTACACATATGTATACACATTTATACAAATTAAAAGGTTTATAGGCCTGTTAAGCAAAAAAGATTATTATTTTGTTAAAATTCTAGATTTATTTGTAAATTCACTACTTGATAGTGTTCTACATGCGTTGCACCGTCTTCTTTTCACGCACTGCCTCTGATTTTTTTTATTTGGCAATACGTGTATAAAATTTAGATTCTTTTAAAGCATGAAGCAGAAACCCATACCAGTTATATTATCTTAGGATTCCTAATTTATTTTTATTTTCTGGAGTGAAAGCACGTTTCTTAGTTTTAAAAAAGGACATATGCCTTAAGCAAAAAAGTATCTTGGAAATTTACTTGGCTAGTTCCTTTCACGTGCTGTTTGAAGAGGCGTACTTAAGACCCTGTTAGATGCTATGCTTTTACGAGTTCATTATTCGCAGCCTTATTTTGTAAAAATTAAAGATGTTTTTTTTTTGGTAAAATTCTTTAACAAAATAAAAGCAAAAAAGGAATATTACGTGTGCCAAAAGCTTTTAACCCAATAGTTTGATATAAATTTATTTTTTAAATAAATTCTATTGTGTAATGGAATTGTTTAAATAAAGCTGTACTATTATTTAAAATATTTTTTATTTAAACCATTAAAAATATTACTTAAACCATCGCAGATGCAATTTTTTTAAATGGTCTTTAAAATATTAAATAATAAATTTAAAATAAACAAAAATGTTTATCAACACTTAGTTAGTCGCGTCTAAAATCTGACACAGGTGGTCGCGATGTATCTGTAAGAAATTTGTAAACTAAATGTATAAATTTCATGACTAAAACTTTGTGAATTTTAGCTTTATCATTTTTGTTTACCGGATTGTGAAAGTTTTTGATTGGGAGTAACTTAAAAAAAGAAAACAAGATCAAAATAAGTAAAATTAAAATAATTGCAATAATAGTCACGCTGTATCCATGAGGTAAGGGTGGGCCGTTTATCTTGGGACACTACCTTATCTCAAAAACTATAGCAGATGGAGCCAAAAGTTTAATACAAAAGTTAATGGGGTGTTACAAACCTTTAATTTAATTAAATAATGTATATACAGGGTGTTTCATAATTCGTGAGTGAGTATCAATTTTCTTATTTTAGATGGAACACCTGGTATAATATTTCATCACGATAAATAAATAAATCAAAATGTGTCAAAAAATATTTGAATTATGACAGTAATCAACAACAAAAAAGGCGTCCAATGAGACAGCGTCCTAGCACTTGTTTTGTTCAAACGCCGTCATGGCCACCTCACACTAACTGCTTATACGGCAACAGCATATTATTTGTAATAGACGAATGTTTAAATGGAAATAAATTTAAAAATTAAAAATATTACGCATAGACAACCTTATATAAAATTGCCTTAATTTTTAATGCTAAACAGGATAAGAATTTTAAAATAGGTAATTTCCATTAAGATAAAACGTTTCTTCGCAGTTTTTCAAATTTTATTTTTAATCTTATTTTTCGCGCACACTGTATTAACAGTTATCGAAGTTGCGTATAAAATCCGTTATTTAAGTCCTTTGTCTACAACAAAGCTTACTGAAGTGAAACAATAAATGCTTCCGAATAAAGAAATTTACAGATATTTTACGGCTTGCAAACGTCATTTTTCGCATAAAAAATAAAAATGTCAAAAAAGGTTAGACTTAGGTATGAAACAATATACCAGGTGTTTAAAAAAAAAAATGATACTTGCCCACTAATAATGATACACCCTGTATATACAACATTTGAATAAATTAAAGGTTTGTAACACCCCCATTAACTTTTGTATTTCACTTCTGGCTCCATCGGCAATCAAAATTAAATTAATTAGTTACCCATTGTAACAGTGACGAAAGAGATACAAAAGACTGAATTAATATTTTAAAAAACACAAAAAACAATTTAAATTTTTAATATTTAATACTCGCGCAGTATCCCTTATATATACACAATGATACACACTGGACGTCCAGACCTTATACGCACACGTAGAAGGCCGACATTATTATATTAAAGGACTTATGGTAGGTTTACATCTGACATTTATAACATGATAATTTACATCAGACGGAAATTCTGGCTAATGAAAGCGGTTAAAAATTTATTTAATTCTATTATATTTTTGGTTTTTGGCTTTCACACGTAACGTATTCAGCCATCGTCAAGTGGTTGTAGTCAAAACTTGATGTGCGATAGAAATGTTTTACTGTTTACATTTCTGTCTGACATAAATATCATGCAATAAATGTCAGATGTAAAACTACCGTAACTGCTTTAAACTAGGACGGTACTTGGTAAGAAATGTTAATAGAGATATGCTAAACTGTAAATTTTCATTCACAAGTATAACTGTGAATGTGATTTTTATCAGCAGTGATTCAAAACGAAGTAGGCAGTTAATTTATGCAACACTGTTAATTTGATAATTATTTGCAATAGTGTCAATCACAGTTTAGCCATTTAAACAACAGGTAATTTGATACCTATGTAAAAATTTATCATTCACAGTTTAGCAATTTACACAACAGTAAATTTGAAATTTATGTAAAAATATCATTCACAGTTTAGCCATTTCCAGGTAATTTTTAAACTGTTAACAGGTCGTAATTGCAAACACTTACCTTTAGAAATAAAAAAATTAAAAGCTTTTTAAAACGTTTAATGAGACCTTAATAGTAGTATAAATGTGTTAAACTGTAATGCCCAGTTGTACAAAGCAGGTTTAAATTTCCACTCCTTTAAAAGTTCCACTCAACTGAGGTCAGGCCTTTAAACTTACCGTAAAATCTCAATATTTCTGTCAGTGTCAAGGAATTAAAATTAATTGAGATTTTACGGAAAGTTTAAAGGTCTGACCTTAGTTTAGTAGAACTGAGTTTAAGCCTGTTTTGTACAACTGGTCCTAAAAATAAACTAAAATAATTGAAATAAATAATAAATATACTAGATTTACTGCAATAATAATTGAAATTATGCTTTAAATTAAAATAAGTAAAAAGAAGGAAACATTACTATTCAAAGAAGATTCCACTATTATTGCCTATACCAATGCTATATCGTAAAACATTTTACTATTATTGCCTATACCCATACTATATCGTTGTTTTTAAACCGAATTTGTTGCCTTTCGGACAAGACGCCTATACGTTATAATTATAAATTATTGCTGTTACGTAGACTAAGTCTTGCAAACATATAGAAGTTAAATAATCACTGGAAAGGCTGTAAAAAATATTTTTTTACAATATTAATAACTTGTTGTTTGGTTAACGAGGTAAACACACAAATTTTAAAATTAATAAGTTTAAAACCACGTTACTTTTTTTATCTTAAGTATATTTTGCCATACATCTTTAAAAAGCCTATAAAAAGGCCTTTTAAAAAATTTTAATGCCAACTATGGTTAAAATTTAAAAACATGCAAGTTTATGTTGTAGCTCAATAACAGACTACTACATTAAATATTGAATTACACCTTTCTATTAAAAGATAATTAATATAATTATCCTAAAAGTTTTCTATTTACACTTTTTTCATTAAATAAGTAACAGAGAAAAACAAATTTTTGGAAATAAAGGGTTTCTCAAAATATCAAGTAAGCAATGATTTTTTTTTGAACGAAACAAAAAGTGATTTCAAGTAAACCACATTTTTTTCGCATTTAACCATATTTGAAGCTGCAGCGGTTTCTGAGATCTCTGTACTAAAAATTAAAAACTCACCCTGTTAATATTTTTTAAATCTTTTATACCGTCAAAATTTATTATTACCAATATTTTTTTATATTAATTGTAAACCTTAATACCGCGTAAATCACAATTACGAACCTTCGTATTAAAATGCATTTTAAAACCTTTTAAAAACATACATACAATTTTTAAACACATTTTTTTGTTAAAATAAGGCTGTTTTCTCAATAATCCGGTTTTGTTATCATACCTGAATAATCCAAATATTTGTAAATGGAGAACATAAACAAACACTATTTTGCTTTTTGAAAATCGAGAATTTTTCGGGAAAAACACCTTTCAATAGTCACATTCTCTCGACTTCATATGTGCAGAATTAAAAATTAATCTGGAGACTGGAAAAAGTTTTTTTCGACACAGCTGCTGACTAAAAAAACTTGAAATTTGTTATTTGAAAATATGGGTATGAGTGTGATTGCTTCTGAATATGCAAATAATTTTCCGATTGAACGTTCGGAATTAGAATTTTTAATAAATGATGGGTAAAGAACGATGTAAAGTGAAATGTAAAATGAGTTTTTTATGTTAAACGGAATGTGTTTCGATTGGCAGACAGCTAAAATTGGTTCGTATATATTTAAGTATCAGTCATTTTAAAAAGTGTTTATATGTTAATAAAAAATAGCGAAAAAGAAATAAATCTTTTAATATTATTTTATAAATGGGGCGTTGAAAAACAGGGAGGACCTTCCCACCAATCAAAAAAGTGCTTTGACACATATTTTAAATAACATATAAGCTACTTTTTAGAACCAAAGTTAACCTATTAGTCTAAGATCCGGCATTAAGAAAATATACCCTTATCTGTTAATTAAATATAATAATATTTTCTGGGTCTATTTTAATCTAGTGAATGCAAGTGAACAACATCTGCCAGCATAGGTCTGCTACAATTAATAATTAATTAATTAATTAATAGTTAATTTATTTATAATTGTTACCTTTACATGTTAATTGCCTAAACCAATAATCAGCGGTGAAATTGCTTAGTTCGTTAGGTAGCAGCTCGATTCTAATGAATTAAATATGGTAAAAATAATTTTGCATTTTAACATTATAAATGAATTAACCATTAATTAATTAATTTTTAATAATTCTAGCAGACCTATGCTGGCAGATGTTGTTCACTTGAATTCACTACATTAAAATTTGCCTAGAAAATATTATTTTATTTAATTAACGGATGAGGGTATATTTTCTTAATGCCGGATCTTAAAGTATATAATAATTATTAGTAATAGCACATTTAGTCTTAACCATAGAGATCCGGTTATTTTGATCGGCGGGGTTACCAATTTGTCAAGATTATGGTATCCCCATCATTTGGGCTTGTATGCGTCTATGTACCTTTTTGGCACTTAGTCTCTTTTCCAAGTTGTGAAAAGTGTATTCCTTAAAGTAGCCAAAATATTGAAATTTAAAGTTTAATACCAGTCAAATTTACCGGTAGTCTGTGTTTACGTTCCAATTTTAAAATATACAGTTTTTTTATTTGTGACATTTTTACATTTATAAATTGCGTTTTAAGTTGTAATCTAAGGCCCTTGAAAAGGGGAAAATATTAGAATTTCCATCATAAGGATACTTCGCTAAAACGGTTGTAAGAAGTGAATTCTGATGGTAGTAATATCAAATAAGATGTCGACTATACAGACTGCCCACGAAAAAATTTCATTTTTCAAAAAAGTTATTCTTAATAAAAATTTTTGCTTGTTAAAAAATAGGATTCTCGAAGACAAAATGTCAATTTTATATACAGGGTTCGCAAAAACTTAAAAAACATGATTATTCTCCAAGAGTAAACTACCTTTATTTTTCATGTTTAGGCAAAATGTTATAAGGAAAATTAATTTAGAATCGTTTTTGCAATAGATAAAAGCAATAATACAAAATTTAATTAAACCCCATTATTTGGCTGAAACGTCTTGATCACATTCGTTTACAGCCAAAAAATTGTGTTGTGTAGGAATTCGAAGAAATCAGGTGTTTGAAAAGCAAATTATGAGAGTATTTTAGGTCATTTTATTATAAAAATGTAAAATAATTAATTTATGATAACTCCAAAATCAGTTTCATAAAACTTTTTGATACCCCTGTAACATTAATAAAGTCATTTAAAATGCTATTCTAAATAAACTTTTTTAATAATATTTTGCCTAAAAATTAAAAATAAAGGTAGTTTACTCTTGAACTTAAATCATGTTTTTTAATTTTTGCGAACCCTGTATACGAAATCAACATTTTCTCTTCGTAAATCATATTTTTTCTTCAAGCAAAAATTTTTATAATGAATGACTTTAAAAATAAAATTTTTGGTTCATTTGTCCCCTTGTTAACCCCGTCCGTGGACAGTCTGTATATCATTGGATCATGACACTGACTCAGAGATCAACGTTAACAAATAATACAAAGGAAAAAAATTAAACTAAATAGAAAAAATATTTTGCCATAGCAATTTCTAAAATGGTAAAAGTCTAATAATGGCCAAGAAGGCTCTTTATAATCATTTTTTTTTAATAACTTTTTATTGTGTTTTGTTTCAAAACGTTTATTTTTTTTTGTGAATATAAATGATGTGCTGCTGTTTTTCTTTTACGTCTATAAATGATTTTTGCTGCATATGACAAAAGTATGTTTTTATCATTATCTACTGTTATTTTATATCAAAAATTTTTCAAAACTGTATTAAATGCAAATAAAGAATATGTAAAAAATAATCCGTACAAATAGAAAAAAAAATTCTTGTTGTCCATGTATGGTAAAAAGAGTCAACCGGTCATAATAACCGGTGGTCTATAATTACGTTTTAGCAACGGCACCTCTGTGGTTAAGGGTTAGTCAAATTTAAGCCTGATAAATAGGTTTTATGCAACGACAAATGGATCAAGTTTGTTTACGTTTGAGCTGTTGTCATCAATACATCACACTAAAAGCGCTAAAATGCTGCTTGCCAAATTTAATTTTGCCACTCTAAACTTACTAACCACTAGTAATTATTGAATAAGTTTATATTAAAGGATTTTGTAATATAGCTTTTAAATAATAAATATATTGCTATCATTTTTAGATATGATAATAAAATAAATATGTTTAAAAATTATTAGTTAGTATATTTTTTTTAAAGCTAAATTCTTAAAATGTGTGGTTATTTGTCAAGCCCGGCAACGCCGCCCGGGGGTTTTACTCTATTGTAAACTAAACTAAAAACAAACTTATAAGATAAGGTATTAAAAAATAAGACAAATAAAAAGTTGACTTTAAGGTTTTTGTCATTATAACATTTGCTAGATGTTATTTATCTGGGTACACGCCAATTCAGAATTAAAAACCAAAAAGTCCAAAATTTTTTTAAAATAAGTAACTAAAACACTTAAAGTCGACGTTTTGGTGACAAGTCTGCCACCGTTGTCAAGATAAAATTAAACGGTGGCAGACTTGTCACCGAAACGTCAACTTTAAGGGTTTAAGTTACTTATTTTAAATTTTTTGGACTTTTTGGTTTTTAATTCTGAATTGGCGTGTATCCAAATAAATAACATCTATTAAATGAATCCGCCAAATCAATACAGAACATATCTTCAATAACATTTACTGTTTATTTTTTACCACCCTATATTTATTATTTGTTAACATAATAATACAGTTTTTTAAAGATGTTTTTTATGAAGAGATTAATTCCCATTTAAAAAAAAAATAAATAAATATGTAATGAAATACCGACGGACATTTCGGTTTTAGTCTACATTAACTTTCAATATACCGAAAGTAATGTTTTTAAATCAAAGTTTTCCAAAGCCCCTTTTTATCGTAAGATACTGTTAATTTGACCTTCGCGCATATTCGATCTCAAATGTTTTAATTCGGCAGCATGTAGTACTATACTTTGCCCTTTCTAAAAGTTAATTTAGGTTTTGCCTTATAGTACAAGAGCCTGTGAGCGGCAGACTCTCGTTATTTTGTAACAGCTAAAAGTTTGTCAGTGCATGCTCCTAACATACTACCCTGGGTAGATGCCGAAGACTTTGTGGAAAGAATTGGGGACTCAGTCCGAAGATGAACCTATGGTTATACAAAATGGTCGTCAGACCAATGATAACCTACGGGTCAATTGCCTGGGGTGCAAAGACGCTACAAAAGACGGCAATAAGGCAATTACAAAGTATACAGAGACTCGCTTGTCTATGTATTACAGGGGCCATGAAATCGACCCCTACTGCAGCACTGGAAGCGCTGCTTAATCTACCGCCACTTCACATCTACATACAGGGTGAAGTGAAAGCGGTACAACACCGTCTCAAACAAGGCCAGAGTCCTATCATAAGACAGGAAAGGGCCATACAATGGAGATTCAAGGAGGACCAAGAAGTCAACTCAGTGTGTGAGATGCCTTCAGACAAAATGGTACCAAGCTACTGGCTAAACAAAGGTTTTCAATTTTTAATACCAGACAGAAAGGACTGGGTTGCAGGGCCTCCCATTAAAGCCGACCTAATCTGGTATACAGACGGCTCCAAAACAGACCAAGCAGTTGGAGCAGGTATATACGGGGACAAACCAAGGACGAAAATAAACTTGGGTCTCGGACAACACCCTACTGTGTTCCAGGCCGAAATTGTAGCCATAGAACAATGTGCTAGGGAAATCATTAGAAGGAGCTATGAGGATAAAACCATAGTAATCTATTCGGACAGCCAGGCAGCCATCAGGGCACTCAGTTCATGCAAAATCAGCTCCAAGCTGGTGCGGGACTACGTAATCGCCCTGGAAGAGGTGGGTGCGTCCAACAAGCTAACCATTGCCTGGGTACCAGGACACAAAGGCCACGAAGGCAATGAAGAAGCTGATAAATTGGCAAAGGAGGGGGCTGGCAGGACAATGGTAGCTCCTGAGCCCTACTGTGGCATTCCATCATGCCAGGTAAGGTCATCCATTAGATCATGGATTATGAGGGCATCACAAGACTGGTAGAGGAGAACACCAGGACAGCGTCAGGCGAAAGTGTTCATCAAGGCTTACTCGCCAGTATTTACAAAAGACCTTCTGAATTATAACCGGAAGGCAGTAAGAATAATAGTGGGTCAACTGACAGGTCATTGCAGACTGAATAAATACCTGGAAACTATGGGCCTGGCAGAAGAAAACCTATGTAGGTTCTGCCAGGAGGAGGAAGAAACCGCAGAACACGTATGGTGCTACTGCGAAGCCCTTTGTCGTCTGAGGTTTGCAAGGCTGGGTGAAGAAAAACCTAAAGCGGCAAGATATACCAAGGGGCCAGTTTCAAGCTTGTGGAGTCTGATTAAACAGACCGGCTTGGATAGCGTGCTCTAACCTATGGACGGAGGACACACAATAAACCTGAGCAGGTTGCAGTGTTAGAGGATATGCAATCCACCTCCTAATCTAATCTAATCTAATCTAATGCTCCTAACATAGGTAGAAGCGATGGTAGACTATGTAGTTTGACTTATAGTGGCTTTGGCAGGTACCAGGTATTAAATGTTAATGAATTAGAATTTAACTTTCGTCATTTTGTTAAAGCTTAGTTTTATATATGTTACTTAAATGCCGGACAGTTTTGACAGTTCCAACCCGTTGTCAGACAAATATTTTGGGGTGTCCCAATGGTCCAAAGAAGGAAAATATCTCTGTTATTTAACAAGATATGACAAAAAGTCCTAAATAAGAGTAGGGTTTCAAAATAGGCATTTCTCAAAAATATTTCGATGTATATAGAGTGTCCAAAAAAGTTTTTGAGGCGAGGTAAGCTTTTTTATAAATTATTTTTGGGACACTCTGTATACATCAAATGGTTTCTGACTTTGTCATATCTTGTTAGATAACATAAATATCGGACTTTCTGGGACCAGTGGGCCACCCTTAAATATTTGTCTACCAACGCGTTGGTACTGTCAAAACGGTCTGGCGACTAAGGAAATATATTTTAATAGGTGGTCAAAATGACGAAAGTTAAGTTTCAATTAATTCACCTTTGGTACCTGGTACCTGCCAAACCCACTGTAAGTAAACTCTATAGTATATTATCACTTTTATCTACGTTGGAAATATGCATTGATAAACTTTCATATTTTACAAAATAACGAAGGTCTGCGGTTTACGGGTTTTTACTTTAATAAACATTTCCTTTTTTATTTATTTTACATTTTTTTAGTTAAACACACATATTTTACAAACAGAACACAGCTTCGTTCTCATCTTTTCATTTTTCTTATTGCTTTAAGGATGGCTTTTAACTAATATTTTACCTTTACGACGCAAAATGTCATAACCTATTCCGACCGACTTATATAAAAACAGTTCTCCAGGGCTACATGTAAGTCGGTACATTATATATCAAAGGGCACATAAAGAAATACAGAAAAGGAGCCAAGGTAAAAGAAAACGATGGAGGTTGAGTGTATTCTATGAAAAAATAAGCATAAATTTCGTAAAGTTTGCCTTTTACCTCGAAAATGTTAAAAGTTGATTTTGGAAAGTTAAAATAATTTACTGACACACACATGTTATTCATAACACACTAGATTAAAATTACATTTTGACACCAGAACTGTCAAAAAATAAAATTTGAGGTTTCAATGAATTCAGAATGACATACTTCATCAAAATTAGTTTAGTTTAGTTTAGTTTATTAATTAATGTCAATAAATATTACAATTTTTACATACGTCATATAAAATAATAAATATAAAATAAGACTTCAAACTAAAAAACAAGCAGGTATATAATACATAGTGCACAGATAATCGGTAACGAACAAGTACAAATAGTCATTAAAGAAATAAATGAACAAATGAAAACGTTAGGAACAAACATAGTTATACTAAGTTACTGAATAATCGGAAACAATCCTATCAATTTCTTTAAAGGAGAAAGGAGAAACCTTGCAAAAATAGCTTTTTGAGTTCCGACTTTAGTTTTGTTGGAGTTAACATCCTTATTGATTCGTCCAGTTTATTAAAATAGTTTATGCCAAAGTAGTTTATACCAGTTTGGGTCCTTTTTAACCTTATGTTGATGGGATATATATTATTTTTGTTTCTTGTCCAGCCGCGTGTCCCCATGCAAGTACAGCATATGACATTTTGGAGTGGAACATAGCAAAGTATGCCGTCCTTACTATATCTTTTTGTGCTCTTTGCGATAGTTGGCGTAAAGCATACACTACTCTAGTCAGAGATTTGGCAAGCACATCCCCGTGCTCACACCATGTTTGTTTTGGGTCCAATTGAATTCCCAGAAAATTAATAGAGGTTGGGTTCGCTGGAACATTTTTAAGACATCTAAGGGACGACACCATGCTCTTTGTTTTTGTGACATTTAGTGACAGCTGATTTGCCACAAACCATTCATTTGCCTGAGTTTGTACTTCCTCTGTTTTTGCTTTGAGTTCCACAAGGTCCTTAGCTGATACTGTTAAAGTGGTGTCATCAGCATAGAAAGTGCATTTGGCAGTATTTACTGAATTGGACATATCGTTAATGTATATTAAAAATAAAATTGGACCAAGAATTGAACCTTGCGGAACACCGCTCGTAAGCGACAGCTCACCAGACTCTGACTGTAAACGAACCACCTGTTTTCTTCCCTCTAGATAGGAATTTAAAAGAGCTATAGCTGGAAACTGAAAAGAGTAGGCCGCCAGCTTCCTCAGCAAAATTTCGTGTGATACGCAATCGAATGCTTTACTAAGATCGCAAAATATAGATGCGGAGTGCAGACCAGTCTCAAAGCATTCTAAAGTTAGAGAAGTAAATCTCAGTATAGCATCTCTTGTCGAACCCCCATCCCTAAATGCAAACTGGAAAGGATTGTATAGCTTGTTCCTTTCCATATATTGAACGATCTGATTTTTCATAATTTTTTCATATATTTTGGAGTTAATATCACCATTTTTAAAGATTGGGATAACTGAGGCTATCTTCAGAGCATCCGGAAAAATACTTGTTCTAATCGCCTTATTCAAAAGCTTAGTAAGAAGCACTAAAATTATATTTTGTATGTCCTTAAGAAGTGGAACAGTCAGGCCATAGATATTTCGGGACTTCGAGCTCTTTAGCGTTCTAATGACATCGCGTACATTGTTATATGAGACCTCATTGAAAATAAAATGGTTCGGCTGTTCTTCCAAAGTTCTAACATATTCCAGTGGGTTCTTAGTAGCAGGTGGAAGCTCGTCCAGTACCTTACTGGCAACATTTACAAAGTATTCATTAAATTCTTCTGGAGAGATATTACATGTTGGTTTAGTATCCTTCTTATGAGTATATGAGTTGATTATATCCCACATAAACTTTATTGAATGGTTTGCAGATCTAATGGCGTTTAAGATAAAATATACAAGTTTTATTTTAATTCTTTAAATAGCAGTCCTTTGCGGTTAAACCGATAGTAATAAAAACGTGAATGTATTAATAAATTCAAAATTATGTTAAACATCAAATTACCAAATTATTTTTTTAATTTCCCAAACGATAAAAAATGTATAGGGAAACCATTTGTAGGAAACACCCGGTATACAAATTATCGTATTTATGCACATTTAAAGCACCTCATGGCAGCCATGGGTAAGGATGTGGGTAACGAGTCTGGGTAATGGTTGTTGGTAATTGGTCATATTACCTGTTTAAAATTACAATTTTAATGTATACAGCGTGTCTTCCGAAGTTTTTAACAAATGGGAAACTTTTTTATTATTAACTTTACGAAAAATAGTTATTCTTAATAAAAAGTCCTTCTTGATGAGAAAATACATTTCCACAAAAATATTTGAAGTTTGGATGTACAGGGTGGATTAAAAATGACTTGTTTCCAAATTAAAATAAAGGTAATTTCCTAACTATGGTTGCTTTAAAGGAAAAAATATAAAAACTGCATAAAAAGCCAGTGGCGTACATTTTTGTCTCAATAATATTGGCTATTAATATTTTTTCCTTTAAAGCAACTTTAAATACAACTTTTTAGTATGGTACATTTTTTTGTATCTGGCTTCGCATTTAAGATATTTAAAAACAAACAGACCATTTAAAAAATATTTAACGCCCTGTATCTCAGAAACGAAGCAACTCCGGACATATGTTTATAGAAACTTTTCTTTATAAAATGACATAAGAAATCTCCCTTTAAAGTTTGGTCGTAGTTAGAAAATAACCCTTATTTTAATTTGGAAACAAGTCATTTTTAAGCTACCCTGTACATTCAACCTTCAAATATTTTTGTGAAAATATATTTTTTCATCAAGCAAGACTTTTTATGAAGAGACAATTTTTTTTTGTAAAATTAATAATAAAAAAGTTTTCCATTCGTTAAGAACGCTGTATGTCGCAGACAACTGGCTTCTGCCTAGGCAAATGCCTTCTGCCTGGGCAAATGTAATTTTTTTTTATTTAAATGCAATTTTCCTAGTCAATTAGCATTTTATTCTATTTGCCTAAGAAATTTTTAGACAAATGGAAATAGAAATATTTGCAAAACTCCGCATTGGGGGTGGGGTCATTGTTGGTTCTGTTAGTTACATCTTTTTTTTTATTATTTTTTAAAAAAGCAAATGAAAAAAGAAAAAAGATTTAACTAACCATGACCGCCTTAGTTTTGCATGACCGTCTATAGCGCTTCAAACCAATCAAATTATACGTACTATTGCTTTTTACTGTAGTCTGCAGAACACACTGTACGCCTTATATGTTGCCAAATATATCACAGTCATTTGACTAACAAGGACCACGGTAAATGCATATACCTAGGCTTTTAAATAAAAAATATTTTTATAAAGTCATTTTCTTAGGCAGAAGGTATTTGCCTAAAATAACTATTTACCTGCGACATATACATTTTTTAACTTAAAATAACAAACTTAAAAAAATATATTAGGTATAAAATCACATGACCAAAAATCAAATATACTCTGAAGGGCCATTGGAGCAAAATTAACCGTTAACTTTTTTATTTGAGACTCTTCTCGTTAGGTTTTCACTAGAGAAATATCTACTTTTATATCCTTACCTGACTAGTCCATTTAGACAGCGCCAGCCAGTTATTGCACAAAAGCAAATGGACTCTTGGGATGGACCGAATGAAAATATTCTTTAAGTAAATGTTATTTTTAACAATATTTTTATTTTATTTTAGTTGTTTTAGTAAATTTAATTAGTAGCTTTGCATTAAAAACTGAAGTTTTAAGAAAGAAATTTGGGGTCTGGTTTCAAAGTGTACAATCTCCAATATTAGATTGTATTGTTTTATTTAATAAAAAATATAAACAAAACCTATACCTTTAGTCTAAATACTGTAATATGCACTAATGTAAATAGTTAAATTTTCACCCGTAATGCTTCATAAAAAAGGGATTTCTAGTAAATACGCAGATTTTAATTTGTAAGTGGGATTTAATTTCAACCATTTTTTAATAATAATCTTTTATCTTGTCCGAAACAATGGTACTTCTTTTTAAGCAAAATTTATATTTTTCAATATATTTTGTACAACACAAAAAAATATTTAACAGTTTATTTTAAATTTTGGATCATGCAAAACTTTTTATAGGGATTTTGTAAAATTAATAATGAAAAAAGATTTTCATCACTTCAAAGTTAACTAGACACATGACAAAAAAAGGTTTAATTTTTATTTTAATATGGAAAATTTATGGTACAATAATATTCCTTAATTTTTTTGTAAAGAACATTTTATTTATATTGTTATTTATTTGGGTTTATGAAAGTAAAAAAAAAAGGACAATTCAAAAAATAGTGAGTTGCCTAGTTAATTAGTTTAGGTACTTAGAAATTTGTATGTTTTTTAATAAACTTACTAAGTTTATATATATAGACATTACTTAGTAACTTAAAAGTAGAAATTTCTTAACCCTACCTTAGTGCGATGGGGTATAACACCCCCCCGTCTAATTTTTACTACGTTGATGCAAATACCTAAACCACCAAGTGCGTCCTTGTACTTTCCTAACACATATAGTAGTACCTCATGGTGCATGTCATTCAGTTGACACAGATTTTGAACAAGGATACCAGAATTTTGGACTTGACACTAAAAACCGTACAGAGAAAGAACTGCCCGAAACATTGTGAGAATAATTAAAATTAAAGACAATGGAAGTCCGTGATTCTTTAAGAATCACCACATTCAAACTACCCTTTATTTTCGACAAGACATTGAGAGTTACCTTATTGAAAAATTTCTTTTAAAACATCCTGTAAATCAAATTTTACTTTCCTCCTAGTGTCGGGCAAAAAATTATAATTTTATTAAAAAGTAACAAATTAGTAGAAAGAATTACACCATGCAACAAAAAAGTGTGGACCAGAAATCTGATCTTAAAAATATAAATAGCAAGCTGAATCTATTCTTTTATGTATGTATATCAATTTGTTTAAATAAAACAGATTTTTTTACTTATCTCCGTTTCTGTTAATCCGAACTTTGAATATAGTCTAGCTAAAAGTCTGGCCACATGTAACCGCACCGTTGCCTTACAAGATCCGCACCGTAGCATGACCGTGTCTCGATGAGTTTTGTTTAAAATTTTAATTTTGACGGTGATAATACGTTTCATCGAACAGTCTGAAACGAGAACTGAATGCTCAGCCAATGAAATTATACATGGATCGGATAGCGCCGATGTTCCCCGAACCAAATTTTGAATTTACCAGACGTGACCTTTTATTTAAGTTTATTACATATAAAAATAAAAAATTAGTTGTTTAAGGTTAGTTGTTGTTACCAAACAATACAAGAAAAAGTGATTTAAAATGTATTCAAAACTGTAAAATATTCTTTTGTTACAATTTGGAAATAATACGTAAGTAAAACTTATGAATATATTGTTATTTTAACTTTATTAAGTTTTTTTAGTCAATATTCCGAGAAATCAAATAAACTATAAACATCAGAAGAAATTGTCATTAAAAATGCGTCGCAGGCGACGCGGCGTGACGTACAAGTGTTGGTCGGTGATGTGTGTTAACTTGTTTATATGCGGGGCAGGTTATGTGGTACGCACGATGCGGTGATTTAAGGCCTACGTCATTGGATTACAGCGGTACATTTTAAAACCGAGACACGGCCGTGCTTTGGTGCGGTAATTTGTGGCCAAACTTTATGACTTTGTTACTTTGTTTGTCAAGGTTAATTTTACAATCAGATATAATTTAAGGCGTGGTATAACTGACTCACATTACTGCACTTTCATTAAATACAAAACTTTTTGTACCGCAACCCCTTACATTTTACCAGCGAAACGCACGGCTGCAGTTTTTTGTGGTTAAGTATAGCCAGATTTTTACTGTTTTTTTGTTATTACTATTCTTATTATTATTATTATTTAAATAGTAATAAGAGAATCCATAAAAAGTGTCGGGTGTTAGTCAGAATATTCAAGTTTTATTATTTTTAAGAAAGAGTAAAACGAATACCTACTTGATGGTTCTTCTAAACTTTGGTTAATTTTGCGACTTTCTTAATATATAGGCACAATGGCAAAATTACAAAACCACAGCAAAAATAAAATGTTAAATATTCATGAAGTTTACAAACTGAGTCTGAAATAACCGTATTTAATAAAAGAAAAGCGAAAAAGAAACACCCAAAAAAATAATTGCTTTCTTTTATATTCAGATTACAGTTTTATGTAAATGAGACCAAAGTACGAGAATAATCTAATGTTTTTCATTTTGTGATGTCTTCTCTAAAATATTATAGGCCTTTTAATATTAAAAATATTTGTAATATAAAAATAAAAAATCTTATTTTAAGCTAAGGTAATTATTCAATAGTAATTTAATTTATAGAATCCAAAACAAAGTCATGTTTCTTGTCTCAAAAAAACTATTAGGTAAACACTCACCTCTGTGTGCTACCTTGTGGGCATCACATTGAGCAAAGTTATTATTACTAACCAGAACTGGCATAAACTCATTGTATCTATAGCCACGGCACGGTGGCTTTAAAAAAGCTTGGATTTTTTTCTCCGAGCCAAAAAGTGTTTTTCCAATTCCGATTTATACACTTTGTATGTGTCCTTAATTTGACCCTCTCTGGAATATTTTTCTTATGTCTGGGAAATGGCGTTTTCCACTACCCTCAGCATTCTTGATGCAGGATAGTTCTCCCACTTGCAACTCCTAACAGAAAAACTCGTCGTGCTGCACCTATGCATCCCTAGACGGTCCAACTCGACAGGCCCTAAACTGCAAGTCACGTTCTGTGTTAACAAACTTCCTCCTACCTTGCTTAAGACACCCTCGCTATGTAAGTATTTAGGATTGCAGCCTTCGTGGATTGTCCAAAGATAAAAAAAATGAATTAATATGTTTCTGAATCCATATCTCATATTGTGAACCTATTTTATGCACCTTCCTTTTCAATAATTCAAAATTTTACAGGAAAAAAACCTTAAGCCTATGATTTACAATGGTGAATGTCTAATTAATTGTTACCATATTATGACTTGAGGTATGAGGTTTTCGAGTAACGTTTGTTCATTGTCAAGTTAATGGATAGTCTAAAAGCTCAATTTTAATCCTTTTTGAGGTTACAAGGTTAAAAATTAGGGTAACGTTATGGTAGATGCCTACGAGATTTCTTTGCGGCTCTCACTTTTAATTGATTGATAATACGATGTTAAAAAGTTTAGACGTGTCGGTACAGGCTATAAAAAAACTGTCACATTTATTTTTCCGTGACTAATTATTTTTAACTAGTCGTTTTTTTGCTTTTATGGTTTCTAGAACAAACATTACCGAATGAGAATATTTAGGGCTGATAGGTCAAAAAGTAGCAAATAAGTGTCATTGTACTTAAAATGTACTGGTTTTTAAAAAATTAAAATAAAAGTTAAACTTAAAAAGTAAAAAGAAACTTTTTTTATAGAAACCACAAATTTTATATTTTTATCTTACTAAACATTAAAAAGAAAGATAATTTAATGTAAAATTTCCTCTTTATATGGGTTTTTAGTTTTTTATTAATTATTTAAGTTTTAATAATTGGCTCTTATAGCGTTAAAAAGCAGACCTAAAATACCATACATTGCTTAAGCACCTAATTTTCTTTATTAATATTAAATTAATTTAAAACGAAAACTGACAAAATAACTATAAATTATATAGGTATTCTGATTTATTCCAGTAAATTTAAATTATTATACTTCTTTTTCTTAAAATTATGTAGGTGTAAGGACAAAAATTTAGTAAATATTTTTATCCTGCCATTTCTGCCTTTTTCCTGGCCGCGACAGCTGCTATTATTGCTGCCCCTCTACCACTACCATCTTCTGACAACATAAGCTCAAACTTATACCCAGGTGGAATTAATTCATGGATTTTTTCCTCCATTACTCTCCTAAAATAAAATACGTAAAGTTAAGAGTGTTTTATTTTTTTGTTTTTACTCGTAAACCGTAAGAAATATTAAAAATCCAATATAGGATTCTTGATCTCTCTTAAAAAACAACTTTAGTGAAAAGAGTTTAAGGCTATTGCGATCCATTTCGGACCTACAGAATGATTTTTAGACTTTGTCATTTTCTTTTCTCTTATTTACCTTAACGTACTATTTTATTAAAAGTTTACCTTTAAATGTGTAAGTTATCTTAGATAACCAATGCCCATTTTACCAACTTTTTAGGGGATACCCAGCGCTAGGTAAAAAATAAGTTCTATATAAATATTCTCTACCTAGGGCTGCGGATCCCTTTAAACAGTTGGTGAAAATGGGCATCACTTAAGTAAAAAAATTATGTAGTTCTTTTATTAAATAATTTGACAACTTACATTATATCAATAATAAATATAATAACAAAAATAGACAAGTTTAAAAAAATAACTTTATTAAACGGAACAACTATTACAAAAAAATATTTTTGAGTCATAAAAATTAAATAAATGCATATTATAAAACTCTATAAATAATAAAAGTTTAATTAAAACGTATAAAAAACAATATCTGAAATAAATCTTTAAAGGGAAGTACACCTGTATTAAATTAAGCTGGCATTTTAGACCAACCCTATTTATGACATTATAAATGTTAATGTTATATTGTTAATGAGTTTTTTTAATTTTCTTTAAAGTTTTTATAATATTTTTCTCTTAAAATATTTTTTTTACAAATCCGCAGAATTAAAAATCTATAAGATGTCAGCTTTGTTTAAATTACAATGGATTTTATTTATTTGTTCAGTCATTTTATACAATTAAAATAAAAATAATTAGGACACAAATTGTCGTAAAGACCTTATGTTAACCATTACAAATAAAGTGCCAAAAATCCCCATCGATCTAAATGTGTGCTTTGACATTTATTGAAGGTCAAAGTTAAAGATTTAGATTTTTGTTTTTTTCTCGGAAACGGTATGTTTAATTAAAAAAACACTGAATAGCAAAGTGGTAGATCTTAAAATTTTCTATAAAAATGATTTTAATAAGTTTTCCCTAAGACATTACATTTTCCAGATATTGCGCTTGTAAGAAACACGTTATACATTGTGTTGTTGACTTTATAGTAATGTACAGAGAGACAAATCATACATAAGATTCGTTACTACATGATGATACTTTCAGATTTTATATCCGACATTTCGTTTTCAAGAAACCATCATCAACTTTATTTGTTTATATGGCTCAAAAAAGTACACTCTGTATCTGATCCCAATATTTATTACAAATTTAACGATGTATTACATGCCATGTTTTTAATTTTAGTTAAAAGAAAAAATGCATTTTTTCTATTTTTGAAGGTATTTTTAAGTAGGCCTTGCAAACAAATGCTTTAACGTTAATACCTGGTATCGAGTCTGTAACATAATTTAATGTCATGATAAAATAAGTAATTATCGTTATTATCGTGTTTGTCAAGTTGTTGTTGTTAGAGCAATTGGGCTTATTTTTACTGTTGTCTTTATTATTGTTTATTGGTGAATAGCTAATATCTATTGTATTATTATGGTCGAATATGCCGGATGGTCATTATAGCCATAAAGAAAAGTTTGATAGGCCAACGTGCTACCTTTTGTGCCGCAAAAATAAATGAAGGTATCATTTCTGCAGTTAATAAATTATGGTAAATAAATGGATCTAGTATTTTAGTTTTTAAACTTCAACACCACATATTAAAACCCAAAACGTTTATGATGTTTCGATATTTTTTAACACGCGGATTTTGTCGAGCCCAGTAATGCTTATTGCGACGGTTGAAGTTACCATAATTAGTGACCATACTTTCGTCGAACCATACTTTTTCTGAAAAGAAATATAAATTTTCTTCGCACGTGCATGTATACCACTTGCAAAAATATCGGCGCTGCGCTGTTCGAAATCTGCCGGTTTAAGTCCTTTGCAAATATTAAATTTATAGAGGTAATATCTATTTTTAAGCAAAAAAAATTAAACTGTGAATTTGGCTACTCCTACGTTCGGTTTAATTTGCCAAGTTGATATCTCAGGGTTCTCAACAACTGCTTGTAAAACACTATTTAGGGTTTCTTCTAAAGATTAATTATTTCGAAATAAAACTGGCTTTTTAAATTTCGAGCCAGCCGTAACAAAAAGGAAATTACATGGCTGTTTTCTTTCTGGATATGTATAAAGATTAAGAGACATTTGTGGCACAAAATGTAGCACGTTAGCATGTTAAACTTTTCTTCATGGCTATATTGGCCACCCGACTTTTTCGACAATAATAACACAATAGATATTAACTATTCACCAATAAACAATAATAAGGACAACTGTAACAATAAGAACAATTGATCTAAAAACAACAGCTCGACAAACAGGGTAATAACCACAATTACTATTTTATAATAATATTAAATTATGTTACCGACACGGTAAGAGGTATTAACGTCAAAACATTTGTTTGCAAGGCCTACTTAAAAATACCTTTAAAAAATAGAAAAAACGCAATTTTTCTTTTAACTAAAATTTAAAATATGACATGTGATACATCGTTAAATTTGTAATAAAAAATGGGATCAAATACAGGGTGTACTTTTTTCGAGCCATATAAAAAGATAAAGTGCCAATAAAAAAGTGTGATTAGTTTTTTCACATCTCTTCAAATAAGCTCAGAAAAAATAAAATCGGTATTCTCAAATTTTCGTTTTTGCCAAATATCTCAGCAGGCCATGAACATTTTTCAAGTTTTTAAACGGCATGTAAATAAGTTTTTAAAACAACTTTTTCTAATTTAACCTAATCTGTATCTCCAATAGGTACTGAGATTCCCATGTTTAGGATCCTTATCTTGGACACACTGTATACATACATACATAAGATTTGACCACCAAATTTAATTTTATAAATTTCTGCGGTGGGGGGCGGGGTTTTTGCCCTGGGAGATATTATCTCCCCGCGTCACCCCCTAAATTTAACCCTGCCAGTAGGTATTTAAGCTTTTGTAGGCTGTTATAAATATATCCACATTTAATCTATTTCTTAGAGTTTAGGAAATATGGACATCCAATTCCAAAAAAAGTAGATTTAATGTAAGCGCACATACGATGGCATGACAAACTGTACGGATCGAAAAAAAGAAATTTAAAATTAAATTAAACCTGGCAAGAATGTGTGGACGACGGGTACCGGATTTAAGATATCCCGCGAGAATATAGCAACTTAAAAGTACGTTATTTTACAAGTATTTAAACCGATTCCTACCTAAGGGTTTCAACCCATGGGTTTTTACCCCAGTGAAAAGCGACTTTTAGGCTTTACTTACGACTTGCATGTATGTGTGTTATTTAATTTTAATAAAACTATTTTTTCGATCCGTATCGTCTGCGTCCGTCCGATGCCGTTGTACAGTGTGGGCCAAATTAAACTTGCACACTTTTTAACGAATTATAAATTTAAAGTTAAAGTTTTATGCATCATTTTGAAAAAGTCCCATAAGTCCAGCCCTGACTAAAACTATTCGACCAAAATTGACAAACCTAGAAAAAACATATCTGCCTATTAGCCCTTTAAAAATAAAAAAGATAAGCGCAACAGTTAAATGTATATGCGCGTACCAATCGATAATCTCCATTTTATTCACGATCACCCAGCTTACTACTTATAGCATAAAAATTAAGGTTAATTTTAACATAAAAATTGTCGATATTAATAGTTTAAGAGACAGTGGATCGCAGACCGTCTGTATTTTACCAAAGCTCATATTTTGCCCAATGACTGCTGCTATACGTACCTTACATAAAATGGTGCTTTACTTAGCCAAGCAAGGGAGCTGTGACGTCACTCAGATAAGGCAGGTACCAAATCTTACCAAAGCTGCCGTTTGGACACATTAAAGTGTATAATAAATGCGATTAAATATAATATTGGCAGACGACTAAGCTGGTTATAATTTCGTGAAAGACATAAAAAAATAAAAAGAAAATCCAAAAGTCGCATTTAATATACTCTTTAATGTGTTCAGACGGCAGCGTTAGTAAAAAACTATCAAATTTATTTGGTCAAATTTAGGTACCTGTCTTACCTGAGTTAAGTCATAGCTAGTCTCAGTCTCAGCTCGCTCAGTTTAGTGAAGCCCCATTACATGTAAGATAGGTATAGGAGAGTTATTAAGCAAAATAGGAGCTTTGGTAAAATACAGACGATTTGCCAACCACTGGATTTTAAACTATTATTAAATAGCTTAGAAGCTTACTTATTTAATGTTAAACAACAGCTTTCGTACCTTGATACCTACTTACCTGGTAGCTAATGGTAATTAAATGAGAAAAATAATTTTTGGATCGAATATTTAAAAATAATTTTTCATTTTGGCGGTTAGATTTTTACAAGTTAAATAAGGAGCATCTTATTTTAAGATGTTGCATTGGTCTTTATTAAATCTCAGAAACTATTACAAAAAACAATTTTAAATAAGAGCTCTCTAGCGGCACACAAGCATTTTAAATTATTTCTAAAAATTAGAATCGAATAAATGTATGCTTTTAATGCGAGTCCCGTCGGTTTCTGCTTAAGCAAAAAAGTTTAAAAGCAAGCGTAAAAAAATTACTTTAGGGAGTCATATCTCGAAAACCAGTGACGATTTAAAAACAATTTAGGTAAAGCTGTACCAATATCTTATTATGTAAAATCACTTGTCTCGAACTTTGTAATTGGTTTTTAAATCGCCCTGTATGATATATAAAACCAGGTTAAATTGTAAAAATAATTTATAATTTTTCAAAAGATATAAAAATATATAAAAAAATGTATTTTCAATTTTAATTCAAAATAAAACGTAATTTACAGAAAAAATCTTGGTTATCTTATTTAGGAGCTGCTTTCGCTGCTACCAACGCTGCTCCTCTTCCACTACCATCTTCTGATAGCATTAGTTCAAATTCATAACCTGGTGGTATCAGCTCTAACATTTTTTCCCTCATAAGTCGCCTAAAACAATACACAAAATCTTTTTAGAAAAATTATAGTCAATTTCATTTTGGTACATATAAGAGATTTTTTATCGGGTTTTTTAACTTGTAATCTTTGCATTTTATTTAATGATTTAAAACCTTTACCCACTCTTCATAAAACTCAAAGTATTTTCTGGGAACATTTAGTTACATTCTATTTATTGTGGTTTCTAAGTACTGGATTAACATTTATCTGTGATAGTGTAAAGACAAAATTTTGCAATTTAACTAGATTTACCTTAGTTTAAAAGCGCGGGGAAGGGGGTGTTAAAGAAACAAAAATATTTATTATAATAAAATTTAGCATGAGGGATTTTCTAAAATAATCTATTTCAATCTGATATATATTTTTTGGATAATTACTACACTACTAAAAATTTTTTTAAAATGTGGCAACTTTTTTTTGCTTTACTGTATGTACCATTTAACTAAAATAATAAACTCTTCCATGTTTTTTAGACAAAACAGATCCAATTACTCTAGGTTACCGTTTTTGCAATATTTTCGTTTAGGTTGTTTATAGTCTATCCGGCATTAAAAAATATACCCTCATCTGTTAATTAAATGAAATAATATTTTCTAGGCTGATTTTAATGTAGTGAATGCAAGTGAACAACATCTGCCAGCATTCATAGGTCTGCTCCAATTATTAATAATAAATTAATTAATAGTTAATTTCTTAATAATTATTACCTTTACATGTTAATTGAATAAACCAATGATCAGCGTTATCAGTGTATGCCTTGTCGACACTTATGGTTCGTATCCCGCACTGGGTAAAAATTTTTTTTCTATTTTTTATTCCCTTGTCTATAAGCAAAATTATGTTTACCATATTTAATTGAATAAAATTGGGCTGCTACCTAACCACCTAACCTATTTCACCACTGATCAATAATACAATTAACATTGTAAAGGTAACAGTTATAAATAAATAAACTATTAATTATTTAAGTATTATTAATTGTAGCAGACCTATGCGGGCTTTTGTTTTTACTTGCATTCACTACATTAAAATCAGTCTAGAAAATATTATTGCATTTAATTAACAGAAGAGGGTATATTTTTTTAATGCCGGATCTTAGACTAATGCAACAAAAAAATTATTTATTTACAGTTTAAGCTGAATTTATAGATTAACGCTTTCGTCACTGATCGCCGTTTGACGTTTCGGTTTCTGATATTGTATATATGGAAACGGTAAACAGAAAATATAAATTAATAAAAGAAAGTTGTTGTTTCATCTTTTAACTGAAAACGTCAAACGGCAAACGAAAACAGAAACATCAATGTATAAATCCAGCCTTATGCGTTATAACAACAACTGCTATATTATATACAGGGTGTCCGGAACGGTAAGGTCAAAAATAAGAGGGGTGATAGAGTAAGCCAAAAAATGTTAATACTTCATATAAAAAAGATCTATCGTTCTTCGTTAGGGAAATATTGACCTTCAAAGTTGGTGTTAAAAAACTTATTTCAATTATAACTTTTGGACTGTTGCCACAGTACCAATGATCTCTGGGCTACTAAATACCCTCATAACAATGCTTGTTTTCATAGGTAAACGGCTGTTCACTAAGTCGGAATTATACGAGGTGCGACGATTTTTTTAAATTTAATGTATGCATTTTTAACACTGGTGATAAATTCGACATTTTGCTTGGCCGCTTAAAACCTTGAGCCAATTTTTTTGCATAAGTCGGGATGATGGGAAGTTTTGACATTTTGTTTTTAGTTATGATTTAAACAATTTTATTTATTTTTACTTTGATGGAAATTTTACTAACTTCGAACGTCTAAATTGACTTGACTACCTGTACAGGTTATAATCCAAAGTTTTGAAAACATTTAAAGAAACCTAATTTTTACATCCTTTTTTTTAGATAGGTTTACCAAATATATGTATATTAAGAGAAGAAAGAAAAACATATCAAAAAATGAGCCAACCTAAATTTCTCGTTTTCCCGACGTTGCTACCTTCAGGACCATAACTACAATTGCCTTATCATAAACAAATGATTTTTGATATTTAAATTTCACTTTTTCTTTTCACTAAACCACTTAAATGCAAATATCTTAAAAAGGTGTCTTAGACCCATTCTTACAAAGTACAACCTTTCTCCGTAGAATTTAGATGGTTATACAGAATAGTACAAAAAGTTGGACATTTTAGAGAAATTCAAAGTATTGTAGGTGGCGTTCACTAGTAAACACATAAATATTAACATAAAATAATAATTGCTCATGTCTAGAAACCCCTTAATACCATAATTAATTACAATATTTAAAACGTATTAAATATTACGAAAATAATTTAAAAATATTTTTTGAACTTTGACACCCCGTATCTAGGTAATATTAATTTTTATACCAGGGAAAATTTACCTAAATTGCAATATTTTATAGTACGAGATCCCACTGCAAAATTGGTACATTTATAACGTATTTAATTCTATTCAAATTTTTACATTCGTTTATGAAAACAAGAATATATTTACAACAGGGTGCCAGTCGAAAATTGGCTGCAAGTTTTTATTTTTAATTTAATAAATAGTTTTTTTTTTTGTTCAAATAATGGCCGCAAGTACTGGGCAGCCAGGATGAACAGGTAATATTATGGTGCATGTTTTACGTTAATAAGGTACACGCAAGTTTCTTATATCAAATTGCTTATGAAAAACTGGCCGCAAAATAGGGGTGCCAGCTGTTAAAAACACGAAGAATTCGAGATAAAGTGAGAGTTGGCGCGCAACGCCACTTCTTAGATGAAAAAGTTATTCTTTATAAAAATTTGTGCTTGTAAAAAATATGATTCATTAAAAGAAAATATCAATTTTGTATACAGCGTGCGCAAAAACTAGAAATACATGATTTTTCTCTAGGAGTAAACTACCTTTATTTTGCATTTTCAAGCCAAATTTTATTTAAAAATTCATTAAGAATAACAATTTAAAAGGCAAATTAATTTCAAAGTGGTATTAAAAAGTCTTCTGAAAATTATTTTGGAGTTGGCACCAATCGACATTAAAGTTTTTATCAATTTCAATCAAACTACCTACATACATACAGGGTCTCCAGTAACTTAAACAAAAAACTTTTTGTGGCGATTTTACAATGGAAAATAAGAAAAAAACCTAATATGAACATATATCCTAAGCGTCTTAGTTCTTGACCTACAAACTTGAACTTGAACGTCAAAAAAAAATTAATATTTAACACACCGTTGTACAAAAACTAAGACGTTCAGGACATAATTTTATATTAAGTTATTTTCTTATTTTAAATTTTAGGCCGTTAAAGTTTTCTACTAAATTGCCGGTCACCCTATATGTATGTAGGTAATTTGACTGAAATTGATGAAAAGTTTAATGTCGATTGGTGCCTAAACGGTGGGGTTTATCGACTTTAATACAGAGTACCTTATTTTTTAAATTATTGATTGCCTATAAATTGGCTCCCCTAGATTTGCGATATCTGTCAAAATAAAAAGTTAATAATGTAAATAAATTTTAAGTGTCGGGTAAAGTGCCTTCTGGTGGTATTTAAAAAAATACATTTATATTAAAATTTTCGAATCTGCAAAGCTCGATTTTTATGTCAGCGAGATTGGTTAAAAAATAAATCAATTTGGCGAAAAACCAAAAATAAAAATTGAATTTTTAGCCCTTGTAACCTGGTAACTATGGGGATTTCGACATTTTGTCAAAAGACTTACTAATATTATTTTACATTTCGAAATAAGCCCTGGGCACCCTGTGTATAGGTTTTTATTACAGTTTATTAATAAAGTAAATAATTATTATACTACTGACTAATTATAATTAGTCACTATACATCTAACCAAAAAATGTATTTCATTGGTTTAACAAGTCAGTAACCCTAGTTACCACAATAAAAAATTTATTTTATTGATTTAAAACTACAATAACCGGAGTTACTTAGTAGGTACTCATTATCAATTTTTTACAATCAAGCTCAGTAGCATTGAGCCATAGTAAGTCGTAATGACTTCCAACAAGGTAAAATGTGAGTTAAATCAAAGCCTTTGATTTTTTAAAAATATTTTCATTATTGCTCTTTGAAGAATACTTCCTATTAAACATAATCGATCGTCCAATTTAAACGCTTTTCGAATGAGAAATTATAAGAGTCTTTAGGATCCCTTTATTATAAAAAATTAAAATAACTAATTTTTGATAATTCCAAAATCAGTTTTTTGAAACTTTTTTATACCCCTATAACATTAAAATGTCATTTAAAATGATATTTTAAATATATTTTTCTTTAAAATTAAATATAAAGGTACTTTACTCTTAAAGAAAAATTATGTTTTTTAAGATTTAGGGTACCCTGTATACAAAATCAGCATTTCCTCCTCGTGAATCATATTTTTTTACAAACAAAAATTGTTATTAAGAATAATTTTCTCGTCTAAGAAGTGGCGTTGCGGGCCAACTCTTACTTTATCTCGAATACTTTGTGTTTTTATTTCATGGGCAGCAGTATATCTTTATATTTAAAAATATATGTATATATCCTTAATTTGATATAAGAAACATACCTGTACGTTATAAACATAATACATGCACCAAAATATTACCTGTTTATACCTGGCTGTCCAGTACTTGCGGCCATTTTTTCATAGACAGCCATGGATTTTCGAATTGTTAACATACATTGCTATAATGTAGATGATGTTTTATTTAAAAAACAAGTAAACAAAATTTTGCTCCAAACATCAATTTTTATTTATTTAATTAAAATAACTTGCGGCTAATTTTCGATTGGCACCCTATTTTCGATATATTCTCCTTTTTATAAACTTGTAAAAATGTAAATTTAATTCAGTACGTTATAAACGTAGTAATTTTGCAGTGGGATCTTAGACTATTAACTTTACCGTTCTCCAGTTGAATTTAGACCCATTACCTAAGGACCACCCTGTATATTGTACTAGGCTAATATATCAAAAATATTGTTTAAGGTCACGAAAAGAAAATATCGGAAGAATTTGAGCCCTTAATGTTAATATTTAGACCTCCCTAAACCTATTTTTTTTTTATGTGTACCTTTATTTTTACGTCAAATGAGTGAGTCAATGTCAAAAGCAATCTTTAAAAGCTGCGTAAATAAATACAAAGGCGCGCATTAAAGTAAAGTGGCGGTGAAATGGGGTTTGGCAAGTGTGTGGCGTCATTTGGGTACCACTAGTCTCCAAAATGTTTAATTTTTCTGAGCTTTGGAGGTTATACATGCCACTAGCTTACCACCTCGCTACCATGTCACTTGCTTGTCACTTAAGTGCTCGCCTTGCCTTACAGCAATAATTGCATAGTAGAAATATAAAATGTTTTAAACCGTTAAATTTAAAAACCACATCCCAGTAACAGCTTTGTTTATTTAATATGTCAGTTTGACATTTCATAAATTATTATAACTGTCTTTAATAATATTAGTTTTTTTTAATTGGGTTTTGTTGTATTATTAAATAATTTATTTAGAAAACTATATTTCCTCCTTTAATAGTTTCACTTTCTTGAAGTAATTTTCTTCCTAAATTACACTAGTGCATTAAAATAATCAGATATTTTAGCTTTCAAGTGTATTGCCTTTTAAAAACTACTCTTCATTTTCACATTTTGGCGAAAGAGCCTTCCTCTTTTGAATATGAAAATATACCCTAGTTGTTTTTAAGCAACACGCTTTTAAGCAAAATAATCAATGAGAGCAATAAATTTCCTTTGAGAATTAATTTTTTTATATATATTTATTTTTTAGTTAGTTACAAAATTCCAAAATTAAAAACGTAATTCTAAAAAATATACCAATGTTTAAAGCTTGATTATTAAAAAACGGTTCATCTGGCGAAAATTTTAATAAGACGTTTTTTGGGTTTAATTTTCTAAAAAAATATGTGCACATAAATTTTTACCTCAAAAGTAAGGGTACTTTGATGCAAAAATGAAAGTACAAATAAAAAATCTAAATTAAAGGAGAGGGACCTGTGAATATTAATGTAAGGGACTTAAATCTTTACGATATTTGCTTTTTGTCACCCTAAACCATATTTTTATTATATTAAAAAAAGTCGATTTTTTTGCCCAGTCTACTGTATATGCTATGATGAAGCTTTAATAAAAAAAAAGGAATACGTAATACATACTTGTAGTGTGGATGACATTTGTAGACTGATCCATCTATTCCAATAGTAATTTTTGGTTCATTAACTTTACCAATAAGCACAACCATACCAGCAGCCACTAAATGGGCAGATCTTCTCGAAACCATTGAGCAAATATATCTTACGTTGAGTAAATCTTGTTCCGTTGCATGACCCAATCCTAAAATTACATATTTTCATACCTAGTTAATATTTTCTATAGTTAAAAAGATAATGTAGGTTCCCTGAGTTTGTTTTTTTCATTTCTTGTTAGTTTAAAACTAAATAAACGCTTCATATTAATTTATTTACTGAATTGTTGCTATTTGGGTAAAAGCAACCCTAAGAAGAATGGGACCGCTTTGGTCCTGACCCGGGGTATAACGAGCTGACGCTGTATAGCAATATTGACATCTATAAACTTGCAGGAAAAAGAAAAATATAGAGAAAACCTTAAATAAATCTAAAAATTCAAATTTAAAAGTAATGTTGTCAAGTCTAATTGTTTGGAAAGTTGCGGTAACTCCTACAATTTGGGTAAAAATAATTTTTTTGGGCGCTAATTATAAATTAAAATAAAAAGTGTAGTTACAAACGTTTTTGGTTTATGAAATAGGTCATTACACCTAAAAATTAAACTAACCTTTTTATCAATCAATTCTTTATTTAAAGCTTAGGTGGCACACAATACTTGATTTTACCCTTAAAAATCTTTAACTTTATTATTACATCTTTCTATAAAAATTGCAAAGTGCTGTTAAGTTATTTTGCAATTTAACCGATTAAAAGTAAAGTTTTTTATTTAAAAAAAATGTAAAGTCAATTAGGAGCTTGTTTTCAAGAGATATAAATAACATATTGGGTGGTTTTCTGGCTTTAACCCAAGATCTTTTTACAAAATAAGCATGGCAATTAGTGTAGTTAGTATGATTTTCATGTTAGATAATGTACAAGGTTTTTAAGAGTATGTGGGCAATCTTTCGAATTAATATAGGACGCATAGAAATAATATATACCAGTTTCCGAACTCTTTAAAATGGTATCCTTGTAAAATATTTGCCTTTAATTATTCGCCAGTAACGGACTAACCTTTACACAATATTACTTATTATTTTTGCACCCTGTATAACAAAGGAATAAAATTGAAATTCTTGGGTAGCTTCAATTCCTAACTAAAAAAGGTACTCGTGTAAGATATCGATAAATTAAAGCGTTTCCGACAAACAAAGAGTTTTGTTTAGTAGGAACATCTAAAAACATTGGGTTATTCTGTTGCAAATGATAGTAAAAAACGTATCTAAATAAACAGGCTGTTACAAATTCAAGGAACACCATTAGGATCTTGGAAACGGAAAGAGATACAGGGTTGATTAAATTGGGGCAAAGTTGCGCATTTTTATGTTAAACAATATTCAGTTGCGTAGCAGCTTTTATTTTTTTTCGGTTTATTTAAAAGATTTTTAAAACTAACGACACAATAACATTGACACTTTTTCTGTTCTATAAAAGATCTCACCAAGTTTAGAATCCGAAGTTTCGTCTTTAAGCTACCATCATCAACTTTGTTTATTTAAAAGGGCGGAATATTTAGTTTTAAACTAAATAAACTCTTTTTGATTTCAAAACCAACGATAGATCACACTTTTCATTTATGCGACGTTTCGAACCGATAAATCATCATTATTCACCATTTTGTCATTACAAATATCAATTTTATGTAGTAGTAGTAAGAATACATTAATTTTTTTATGACAGGCTACGATAAAGTTGATGGAGGGGTTTGTAAGTTAAATTATGAATAAATAAACTATTAGCAGAAAAAAATAGGTAGTAATAGACATAAATCGATGCATACTTACCTTTAAATGGAAATTTCCAAAATCGTTTGAAATAAAAACGTAATTTTTAATGAAAAATATAGCGGATGGTGGTTTTTTGTTTAAAACGTTGCATAAATGTAAAGTGTGATATATCATTTATTAGGAATTAAAATACGAGTGTATTAAGTTTAAAACCAAATATTCCACCCATTTAAAAATAAGTTGATGATGGTGGCTCCAAGACGAAACGTCGGATTTTAAATTCAGTGACATCATTTTATAGAACAAACAAAATGGCAACGTTAATGTATCGTTAGTTTAAAAATATTCCTTTAAATAAACCGAAAAAACAATAAAAACTGCTTCGATAAATTTCGGTTTTTGCCGAATAATTCCTGAACGTCTGCAAATTTTTAAATTTTGATGCGAAATATTATTAAGCTAAAAAATGCGCAACTTTGTTTTATTTTAACCAACCCTGTATCTCTAACCGTTTTAGAGATCCTAATAGTGTTCCTCGAATTTGTAACAGCCTGTATATTTTTTTATTTTTACAAAACTAACAAAATAATGTTGCATCATTGTTAAGTGTCCTATAATGTTTGATAATTAAAGATATAAAATGCATAAAATAAAAGGAGCCTATGTCAGACCGACAAATTAAATTAATAAATACAACACCATTTACTCAAAAAGATGTTTTTCTCGAAAATTATACTCGACAATTATCGCTTGATTACATCAAAAATTGCACTGCCGTGTTTTTAATTGTTAATTGTGACAACCACATCCTAAAAACAGCTTTGTTAATTTAATATGTCATTTTGACATTTTATAAATTTTGCAAACATTTTTGTATAAAAATGACTCTGTGTCTTTAATAATTATTAGTTTTTTTAAGTTTGGGTTTTGTTGTATTGTTAAATAAATTGTTTAAAAAATTATAATTCCTTCATTTAAAAGTTTAAGTTTCTTCGAGTAATTTTCTTCCAAAATTACACTCGTGCATCAAAATAATCAGATAATTTAGCTTTCTCCTTCGGAGTCGGGCTCTTTCGCCAAAATATGAAAATGAACTCTATTAGTTTTAAGGTAATACGCTTTCAAGCAAAATTATCGATAATTTTGATGCACTTGTGTTGTTACCCCGAAAACGTTTTAAATTATCGATATTGGACATAAGCACTCTTTTTAGCGGGTTTTAGGCTATTTAAAAATGCTATCTTTATATCTTTATTATTCAGAGTGTAAAAATATATGGTACCAATGTGTAAGGGTAACTAATGAAGGCAAAAAATATATATTTTAATTTACTAAATGTACTAAAAACGTTATTAAAAAAAAACTATTTTTAGAGGCGTCCTGTTTTTAGCTACGGTTTAGGTTACTTAAGAATGCTATCTTTTTATCTCTATTATTCAGAGTGTAAAAATATTGGTACTTCTGTGAAAGGGTTATCCCTGGCGAACTAATGAAAGCAAATGTTTAGCAAGGATACCATTTTAAGGAGTCCTAACTGGTATTTATCATAAAAAAATATATATATTTTAATTTACCAAGTACTAAAAAGTTATTCAAGAAAAACCGCTTTTCAGTGGCGTCCTCTTTTTTAGCTATGGTTTAAGGCTAATAAAAAATGCTATCTTTATATCTTTATTATTCAGAGTGTAAAAATATATGGTACTAATGTGGCAAATGTTTTGCAGGGATACCATTTTAAGGAGTCCCAACTGGTATTTATCATAAAAAAATATATTTTAATTTACCAAGTAATAAAGAAGTTATTCAAGAAAAGCCGATCTTCAGTGGCGTCCTCTTTTTCAGCTAGGGTCTTAGGCTATTTAAAAATGCTATATTATACTATATTGAATATCTTTAATTTTCAGAGTGTAAAAATATTTAGTACTACTGTAGGGCTAGTTCATCCCTGGCAAACTAATAAAGGCGAATGTTTTGCAAGGATACCATTTTTATCATAAGAGAAAATATTTTAATTTTCCAAGTACTAGAGAAGTTATTCAAGAAAATCCGATTTTTAGTGGCGTCCTTTAAGGGCACATATCTCTGTAAAGGGGAAATTTTAGGAACTTGTCTTATTATTTTTTATCTGTTCTATATGAAGCTAAGAGATTGCCAAAATATTTTTAAATACTTCGTATATTAGAAAACCAACGGCTTTAACTAAAAATTTTAAATTCGTGATCAGCAGCCTAATAAACCCCCGTATACCAAAATTATTGGTTCAGTAGTTGCATTAACTTTTGAGACAATTTTCAAAAATAGTAAAAAAAACTGTAATATATCCAGTGTTTTACAAGGAACTGCTGCGATCGATTTCTCGAAATGAAGGCCTTGGAAAATCATGAAAATTGGGTAACATTAAAAAGTCACTGACTAAATTATTTTAACAGTTTCACTACTTGCAGTTATACCTAAAGTTAATTTCAACATTTCAATTTTAAACTGAATATCCTATATAATATATATATTTTTTAATTCTCCGTAAATATTTAAGTATATCGTATGTATAATGTTGTATACCTAAGTCCAACCGTTTCTGACTTTTTGTTATGTAAAAAGTACATTTACATACCCAACAATTTTTTTAAACGAAAGCCTTAACTATGAATTAGGACTGGGTTTCTCGTAAAGAAAAAACTTTGTAATTTTTACCATAAGATTTAAAATACATATGTCAAAAATGGTTGGATTTAGGTATAGTACATTATACATATTAAATGTTAAGAATTTTATGTATAATATAAAAAAATAATAAATAGGGTATTATTTCATTTAATATAAGGAAGTTGACATTAACTTTCGGTATAACAGAAAGTGGTAAAACTATAAAGATATTTTTATTCTATGTCTGCCACTAACTTTATAATATTAATTGTTTAAAAAATTTGAAAAATTTTAAGGTCTAGCTTTAGAGAAATCAATAGCAACAATTCCTCATGGGACACCCTGTATTTAAATTATTTTTGGTACTTCCAAATAATTATAGTACCAAGACTTAAATATCCTTTTCTGTAAATGTTATTTAAAGTATAAATAAATGCACTTACCCATGGCACTTAAAATTTCTTTCGTCTTAGACAATGTTCCAACCGGATCTGCTTCTATTTCGGAAATGTACTCGCATTCAAAACGACCCCTAAAAAAAGTCACAAATTTTAAATATAAATGAATATATGTAATACAAAAAAATACGATACATTTTTTATATACTTTATTCCATATTTTTACCATTGCAACCCTATATGTATAGTTTTTCTAATAGAGGTAAGCTATCGTAAGACATATTTTTTGTTTATTAAATAACAGTAGCTTTAATTTTATGTAAAAATTTAGTTATACTTACTTTGTACTTAAGTCATCGGAACCCTTTCCCCCAAACAATAATCCTGCTTCAGTAAATTTCAACATATACAGTCTTACTACTTCTCCCAAAAACATTCCAGAAATAAGTTTTTCGTGGATCTGCTTACCAGGGTTAAGAGTTTGTTGATCAATAGCATTGTCAATTTCAGTTCTTACAAAATCTAGTGCTCCATCGTCTCCAAAAGCTGCCATTTCTAAGTTAATAATAACTTTTCCTGAACCCATATCAGGTTCATCAAACAACTCGGCATTTTTTTGATCCTCTAAATAACAAGCGTTATTTCCAGTACCCACAATCAAACCAATTCGGCAGTCTGGAGATTTCCATGCACATGCGATAAGTGTTCCTGTAGTGTCGTTAACAACTGCACGTACATCAATTTTTAAGTCACCTCTTCTATCAAGTGCTTCTCTTAACCATTGAACTACATCTCCTCCAATAACTTCAGGTATACTAAATCCTTTTGTCCATTTCTGCAGAATCCCTACGGAGAGTCCTCGTTGTTCCAGCGGGAAGCTAAACGTAAATCCTAAAGGTAGCTCTTCACCGGTCAAACCATGTTCTTGGCAAAAATCAGCCAAACTTGCTGCGATAAAATCAAACAAAGCCACTCCACTACCTGTAAGCAGTTCGTCTGGCATGTCGTATATCTTTGCTTTTTGGTCACATTTTCCAACATCGAGTTCAATAAGCAGCACTCTAAAATGGGACCCTCCAAGATCCAGTGCTAAAAATTTGCCTACCTCGGTACCATTTGGAAGGTCTTGGACATACGTAGGAAAACATTTTAGAACACATGTTGGATGAGTTTCTTTTTTAAGCCCCTATGTATATTGTCCAGCAAAAGTTCCATACTTTTTTTAGTTTGTCATTCGTCATAATAAATTCTTTCATACCTTCTTTGATTTCCGGGAAGCTTGTGCATCCAACCATTCTTCAGGTTTACCTCCACCGCTTGGATTACATGTTTTACTGACGCAAGCCATGTTTTTATGGCTCTATATTATCACTTAAATTTTGTGTATTTTTACAAAAAAACTTTAGTAATTATTACTAACTGACATGACACTAATGTTTCTGTCAACGTTTTTGCAGGTATCAATGTAATAAAACCCCAGCGACATTGATATAACTTTCAGGTTTGTTTAGGTTATAATTAAAGTTATCAATAAGGTGGAAAAGATTATGTTTATCTTATCGTTTGCCGCGCCCACCTTATATTCGCAAATATTTATTTATTTGGAAAACTCTTTTGCCAAGGGAATATTAAACAATATTTAAATGGCATATTTGATTGCGATACATTGCACGGGTAGTGCACGGACAGATTATTTCCTGAGAAACTTAGATTAAAGCCAACAAAAATAATTTTATTGATTATTAAATTTGACATTTTCTAACAATTTTTACAATCAGAATAATCAAATAAAATTAAATTTATTTGTTGCCAAACAGCACTAGTGACTTAATTACTTATTTAAAATAAATTTATTGGTGGTGTCTTATTGCTCTATTTTATAAGAGGGAAAATTATTACATATTCTTTTACAAGACCTATACATTTATTTGATTATTCTTTCGAACATATTTTGGGCAAAATATTGCTTAAAAAAATAGTTGAATGTACAGGGTGGCGCCTTTTCGTTGACCTTGCAGGGTATAGCGACAACCAAAAAGATTAAAAAAATTTAGAGAAAAAGAAAATACTAGCGATATAATAAAAATGTAAATTAAAAAGTGTAAGGTATGTTTACGTAGAACTCAGTGGTGTACCTATATTTTCCCATTGACCTTAATTTTAAAGTTATAGCAGATTTTTTTTTAATGAAACACCCCGTATATTTTATAACCAATGAAAAAGTGTCCCTAAAAGCCTTGAAAAATTATATTTGATTTGTCATTGTTTCGGAAATATAGCCATCGGCAGGAGTTCGATAATAGAAGGGCATCTTTTAAATAAAACACCCTGTAATTTGTATTACTACTAAAAGACATTTTTAAGGCAATGAAGAATTTACCATAAATTTACCGTTAAATATATAAAAAAATCCACCAGTTTAGGAAATATGGGCTACCAAATCTCAATGCGTATGTCTACTATTTTTTATATTTTAGATTTATATGGTAATATTACCAAAACTATAAACATACATTTATTAAATTTGGTATTTTGTTTAAACCTTTTAAAATATCTTTGCAACGGTAATATAATATACAGGGTGTTTTGTTAAAAAATCTGATAGCTTTTAAGAAGACCTTTTAACTGATCGTTAAATTATATTTCATTGAAAAAAACGCAACTTTGCGTTATAACTTTAAAATTAAAGTCAATGAAGAAATATAGGTAAACCACCGAATTTTACGTAAAAATCCCTAAAACCTTTTAATTTATGTATATTTTGTTCTCCAGTATTAAGCTAGTTACAATTACCTGGCCAAAAAAATTAAAAACCCTCTGTATCTCCAAAACGAATCAGATTTATGCTTTACTTTTACTTCTACATTTGTTTCAAAAATCAAAATACAGATTGCGCATTCAGATTTATTCCATCCCTTTCATATTTTGCTATACCTTGCAAGGTTAAGGAAAAGGCGCTACCCTGTAAGGAAAACCTTAGGCCTCGTCCACGATACTAAGCGTAAACGGCCAGCGTGGAACGGTAAATGTGAGAGCGCTGTCTTTGATATTTATGCAAGAATAAAAAAACCTTTAAAATCAGCCGGCTTTAATATTCCTGAGCATAAAAGCCCTGCGCTTGAAACGAACAAATATTATTCGCGAATCAGTTTTAATGTATTTAAACTGGTTTAAAAAGCTGTTTACCGCAAAAAATTGTAGTCAGTACCGGCAACATTTGTTTTGATTTAAATACCTTATATCCTTTTACACACATCGGGCTTAATGACATTACCTGAAATGTGGATGATGTTTGTAAACTGATCCATCTACTCCAATTGTAACTTTAGGTTCATTAACTTTAGGAATAAGTACAGACAATGCTGAAGCAACCAAATGTGCAGATCTTCTAGTGACCACTTGACAAATGTATCTTACATTAATGCAGTCTTGCTCACTTGCATGACTTAGTCCTTAAAATAATTTTAAAACATTTAGGATGACTAAAATAACATTATTTTAACTACAAACGAGGGTTAGTTTTGCCTTCTTAGTCAGTACAATTTAAATGTTTCTTATATTTTTAATTTAAAAATAATGTTTTATTAACAGTTTGGTAAAAATAAAGATAAGCTTAAAAGGATAAAATGGACAGAAAAAAAACCTTTCTAGCAATAGCGACGTTATGCCAGTTGATGAATATATTTTCAGCGACCATGACCATAATTCAGAAACTATTTTGGACAAAAGTGTAAACAGAAAACACCCTACAGGTAAAAAAAGACAAAAATGTTATAAGAACCAAATGAATTCAATTACTTTAATGAAAGAAATCGTTTCAAAAAGTCAAAACAGTCACCAGCTAGTTCTTCGTAGCACATGTAATTTACAGTAATAATGTTATTACATGTCTAGGTTTAAACACTGTTAATACCTAAAATTTTAATTCTGAAAAAGTTTGTAACTCTAAACATATTATTAGGAATAAAGCTGCTAACGCAGGAAATGGAGCAATAAATTCTAAAAACAATAAATAAAAATTAAAACTTGCAAAAGATATTCTTAAAATAAAAAAAAACAAATACTTTTGCTGTATATGCATTCCCATTTGAATCAAATGCACAAGTTAAGTCTGTAGGTACTGCATTACCTAAAAAATTCCTGTTGCAAAACCCCTGCATGTTTTTGCCACTTTTAGTTTTATTGGTTTCTATTATGTTTTAAGGTTTTATCTTAGGCTCTGTAAAACTAAGTTTAACCCAAAAAATGTATTTGTTTATTTTTTCCTATATTATTAACATCTAATACTATATAAGTATGGATGGTGGAGGGGAGGATAACCATCTGAATGTTTTAAAAAGTGTCCGTCGAAAGAAGCAACTTAAGGTGGCGCCACAGTGGCCAGAGGAGATTGTTTAACCAATGAGCATGAATTATTAGAGTGAGATACAAAATAAAAAAGGCAAGAAATACCAAAATCCCTCCACTGGCTACGGTGGCGCCATCCACTATTTGGTACATTCCGATGGCCACTTTTTCAACTTGTCCGCCATAAAAGATGGTTATCCTCCCTCGACCATCCATACTATATAAGGTAAGCAGTTTTGGTATATCGGCCAGTAATAGAATAACAAAACGGGCACTTATTGGTCACGCATATTTACATGCCAGTATTTACTTAAATTATCTCTTTTCCTAACATTGCCTATGTGTTATGTTATTTAGCTCAACCGGTATATGAATATGTTAAAAAAAACAAAAATGTTTATCTTACACTTGTTTATGTGTCATACCAGCTAGGTTTTTATTTTATTAAACTATTGTTTTTTTGTAATTAACAATAAAAAGGGTGTTAAATGATTATATTAAAGATATATTTATTTGTGTATTTGCTTATTTTAAATTTGCTATACCACTGTAGACATAAGGGTTTAATATAACCCCACATCTGTTATAGCGTTAATAAAATTTTACGTCGGTAGTTAGGGGTTAGGAAATAATAATACCAGGTATAAATTCCTTAATTTGCCGCCTACAAGAAGGGTCTAAATACTCCTAAATACTTATCTTTTACCTACTTCTAACATCAAACAGTATAAAAGAAAAGCAAGGGAAAGTTGTGTAAGAAAACTATTGTAACTGCAAAGATAACTCTAAATAGGTAATAACTTAAGTACTCAAAGGACTCAAATATTGAAGCAACATTTTTACCAATTTCTAAACAGAGTGTTTTTAACTACAGTAATAACTTAAAAGGATAATTCCTTTATGTCTTGTTATGAAAAAAAAGTTTCTATAGGGGTTATCAATAAGAACGTCAAAAAACAAAATGTTACTGTAGTAGATTTGCTAAGAAATATGTTACCAAACTATCATAGTTGTGTTTAGTAATATCTAGCAGGTTTTTATGGAGATATTATAGATACACGATTCCACAACGAGTGGAAATTATTAAAACCTAAATTATAAAATTTAAATTATTAAAATTTATCCACGTGTTATTGTAAAAAATGGTAACTGGTCGCTAAGGTCATGTGATCTTTCACCCTTGGAATATTTTTGTAGGACTACCTTAAATCTGAGGTCTACGAGAATACGCCACAAACAATTTGTGACCTCAAGTAACATTTTTCAAACACCGTTACAAATTTACCTGGTGATATGATTGACAAAGTAATCAGAAATTGGGCCACAGAAATTCATCCAAGTGAACAAAGTAGAGGAGAATATTTAATAGTTATTTATTAGATAAGTGAGTTATATTACATATAAGTCACGCAAGAAAAGTTTAACTCTCGAGCCCCAAGGGCGAGAGAGGTAATTTTCTTAAGTGACTTATATGTAATAACTCACGTGTCTAATACAAAATTTTATCCAACACTTTCGTATAAATCGTTTTTAATATCGAAAATAATTTAAAAACGTCATCCATTATTTGTTACTTGTCATTGTCAACACCAGCAACAAAATTTTGTATTTTTGGAAAGCAAGCTTGTTTGGTTATAATGCATTTTGTTGGTAACTACGGGTTTGTTTAGTAAACAACTTTGTAGACAAACATAAAAATGCTTTGCGAAATGGAAAATTGTGAAGTTCCTGCGGAAATTTTGGAAGAAGCTGCGGTAGCGACATGCAGTTTAATTCCAGACAAGTCAAAACTAACGTACAATAAAGAATTTAAAGATTTTGAAGCATGGAGGAAAAGGCAAGGAGTTGGTACTATAAATGAAGATGTTATTATGGCTTACTTTCTGTTTTTATCGAAAAAAGTTGCTCCGTCATCAATGTGGACCAAGTATTTAATGATAAAAACGACCTTAAAAGTATATAAGAACGTGGATATAGGGAGGTATGGAAAAGTTGTCGCTTATTTGAAGAGCAATTCAAGAAATTTCAAACCGAAAAAGGCAAAAATTCTGGAGAGGCAATACATCGAAAAATTTTTGGCTGAGGCACCTGACGACGAGCACTTAATGTCAAAGGTATGAATTTACTTTAGTTTCTGGTATTAAATATTTATCTGTTCGGATTTTTATAGGTTGCATTGATATTGGGAATCGCTGGTGCATGCCGTTGTGACGAACTAACTCGCTTAAGTATTGAAGATATAGTAGATAAAGGCCAGTACATATATGTTTCTATACCTGATCCCAAGACGAACAAATCGAGAAGCTTTACAATTTTAAAAGAAGGATTTTTGGTAAATGTGCTTGAATTATTTAGAAAATATGTGTCTCTAAGGCCAGAGAACACGCCTCACAAAAGATTTTTGTCAACTTTCAAAAGGCAAATGCACTAGGCAATGCGTGGGAATAAATAAAATTTCGAAAATTCCGAGAGTAGTTGCTCATTATTTGCAACTACCTGATGAAATCTTATATAGTGGTCATAGCATGCGGCGTTCTTCAGCGACACTTCTAGTCAACGCTGGGGCCGATATCACCAACCTTAAACGCCATGGCGGGTGGAAGTCTTCTACCGTGGTAGAAGGATATTTAGAAGATTGCATCTCTAACAAGTTTGAGATTGCAAGACGAATACAGGGTGAAGAGCGCACCAAGGCAAGTACTAGTGCTGAAAGACTTCCTGAAGAACACTCCGCACAATGTAACGTTGTCCAAGATAAATCTAATATAAAAATTACTGTTAATATAAACATGAATAAATTGTAGTATAATATATTAGTTGTTTTATGTTATTTTTTAATTGTGAAATGTTGGAAGTAATAAAGAATTAGTATAAGTCACTAGTGAGCTAAAGTCTATAATTCACTAGTGAGCTAAAGGGTACTTTAGCTCACTACTGACTTATAGTACACTTTATATCCTCAAAATCTGATCAATTATGTAGATATTATATGTAAGTGTTGGATAAACAATATTATTTCCTTTCCTATCCTCTTTTTAATAAAATAACATTTTATTGCTTAAATTTTACTTTTAGTTATTACTTAGTGGAATTATAAAGTTTGGAAGCTTTTATTGATAAACCCTTTATAAACATACCCAGAGTTGCTTCATTTCTGAGATATAAGGGTTTAAAAAATGCCGTTATTTTTCTAATATATCAAACATCCTTTAACCAAATTAGATGAACTTTGACACACTTATTTAATGTAATAAGGCGCTTGTAAAGATCTACCTAGATTATGATTATTGTGTCCAGTGGCTTCTCGGTACGCACTACAGCCAATATTATTTCGAAAAAGTACGCCAATGACTTTTTACAAAGTTTTTTATTGGTATGCGATTAGGCTAGCTTGGTTTTGAAAAATAAAAATTAAAGCCGCTTAATTTCTTTCTAAAATGTACCCATAGACAAAATGACATGAAAAAAGAAAAAGTAAATTAACAAATATTCTCCTTTCAATAAATAATTGACCTGTTTTCAATTTAATTACAAAACATTTTTTTCTAACTAACGTCAATAGTATATTATGGAACAAGCACGGAATGTAACTCATTTTCCACGAGTATGACTTTTGCAGAACAATGCGCAGGCAACTGCTGTAAATCATACATGAGTGAAATCAGTATTCCTTGCAAGTTAAATACTATACTTTTTTACGACTATTGATATGTCACTAAGAAGCATTTTATAACAACCTTCTTGTGGATTTATATCAATAGAATCAATAAATTTAATTTTCCAGATTCGTGACAGATTATTTTACTGCAATTTTTTTGTAGAATGTAATTAATTTTATTATTAGTTGATTTTACGTATTTGATAGATATTTAAATACAAATATGCGACTAAAAAATAGTGATCTTGGTAAAAGAGTCATATTTAGAAAACGAGGTTGTCGAAAACATACACAAATTATTGTATTTAGACACATTTAAAGGACCTTATGACGGTTGTGGGTTATGGATGTGAAAAATGAGCACAAATAATGGCGGTGGGTAATGAGCCATTAGCTGTTTAAAATTACATTACTAATTTATACTGTATATATTTTTTAACAATCGTAATAAAGAATGTTTATTTTTTAATTTTGGATTTTGTTTTATGTTGTTTATGGATACTTTTTAGAATGACTTAAAATTACTTTTTTTTTAAAGGGATACTAAAGAAAATACAGAAGGCTTAAAAGTTTTTAATTGTATAATCAAAAATAAAATATTAAAGCTTTATTAATAGTCAGAGGCGTACTTTTTATCCTTAATAATTTTGACTGTTGTGCAAATTAAGACACCACATAATCCTAAGGTTGCAAGAGCTTAACAAACGGTAAATTATATTTAATAAGTGTATCACATATTATTTAAATTGGTGAAATTTTTTTTACGATTTTTAAAATTTTTCAACTTGTTCTAAAATCTTTAACACCCTGTATTTCAAAAATAAAGCAAATTAGGACATGTCTAATTAAAATCTATTTTTAAAGACATTAGCAATCATATGCTTAAGTTTTGTATCGTAGTAGTAGAATACACCCTGTTGAAGAAAGTAAAAAAGTACTGGACATGTAAGGGTAAGCATATGTTTTCAAAATACCAAATTATTAGGATATAGAAGAAACACATATTGAAATATTCCTAAATTTGTATAAAATATAATTTTATGTACTAATTAGCTTGTTTTTACTGATTTCAAATACAGGATGATTTAAAAATCGATCACGAGCCTTAAAAGGGTGATTCTACTTGACAAATAAGGGTAGAGCTTCATATAATTTTTTTTAAAATGTCATTCGTTTTCAAGTTACAAGCCGTCAAAGTTCAATTTTTATTTTGGTTTGGTTTTTCACCATATTGCATTTATTTTTAACCAATCCAGTTAATATTTGGCATACAAATCGAGCTTTGCAGATTCTAAAATTTTAAGACAAAAAACGTACTTTTTTAAATACCGCCAGAAGGCACTTCACCTAAAACTTAAAATTTATTTACATCATAACTTTTATTTTGTAAGATATTGTAAAGCTTGGGGCGCCATTTTATAGACAATCAAAAACTTAAAAAATAAGGTACTCTCTATTAAAGTCGATAAACCTTACCTTTTGGGCACCAATAGACATCAAAATTTTCATCAATTTCAATCAAATTACCTACATACATACAGAGTGTCAAGTAACTCAACCGACAAACTTAACCAAATAATTCTACAACAAAATATAAGAAAAAAAAACCTTATATTTAGTCTTGTCTTTTGTCTTCGTCTTAGTTTTTTAAGGACGGGGTGTTAAAAAAAAAAAATAGATTTTTTTTTTTAATATTTAATACACCGTAGTTCAAAAACAAAGATATTTAGGACATAACTTTTAATGATTTTTTTTCTTATTTTCTGTTTGAGAATCGCTCCGTAAAGTTTGTCGGTTAAGTTACTGGACACCCTGTATGTATGTAGGTAATTGATTGAAATTGATGAAATCTTGGATTTCTATTGGTGCCGAAACGGTGAGGTTTATCGACTACCTTACTCGAAACTACCTTATTTTTAGGTTTTTAACTATCTATAAAATGGCGTCCTCAGTTTTGCGATATTTGTTAAAATAAAAAGGTATAATGTAAATAAATTTTAAGTTTTAGGTAAAGTGCCCTCTGTGCGGTATTTAAAAAAGTACTTTTGTCTTAAACTTTTAGAATCTGCAAAGCTCGATTTGTGTGCCAAATATCAACTGGATTGGTTAAAAAATAAATGCAACATTTCGAAAACACCAAAATAAAAATTGAACCAGGTGATTTGTGTAGGACGATATAAGAGCACAAAATAATAATATTCAGCATAATGACGTCACTTTTAAGCTGTCCAACTGAGTGCTGGTAAGAATTCAAAAGTGCGGGTAGAGTGAGTACATTTTGGTAATATATTTTGGTACGGCATTTTCACCTTTGATTGATCCATAAAAATAATAAGAAAGCGTGCAGTCCCGTAAAAGATGGTGCGCCCCAAAGTCGGTAAATTTTTTTGATTTTCTGACAATTCCAGGGTAAATTTCGTCATTTCCTTCTGTACGACATCATTTTCAAACTGTTTCAGTACAGCTTCTTATCCATTATTTCGCAACGCCGTACAAAAATCATGCGACAAGGGAAAAATATCGAGGGTTGCAACACCCTCTCTTTTCGTAGTCCGGGGAGTGCGAAATAATGGATTAGAAGCTGTATGGAAACAGTATGATATTGATGCCGTACAGAATGAAATAACCAAACTAACCCTGAAATTGTCAGAATATCAAAAAAATTTACCGACTTTGTGGCGCACCATTTTTTACGGGACTGCGCGCTTTCTTATTATTTTTCGTGGATTTATCGATGGTGAAAATGCCGTACAAAAATATATGACCAAAATGTACTCACTCTACCTGCACTTTTGAATTCTCACCAGCACTCAGTTGGACCGCTTACAAGTGACGTCATAGTGCTGAATCTTATTATTTTGTGCTCTTATATCTTCCTATATACATCACCTGGAAGTTCATATGACCCATCCATTTTTTGACATGGGCCTGTAGTCTTATATTTATAAAAAGTAAGCACTTGTATTTTAAAGTAAAAACGTACCTTCGGTTCTACTAAAAGTAATATCAGTCTCGTTACACATGGGACTTACAAACGCCCTAGGCCCTACGCCCTACGCCTAACAAAATATTTTGTATTAATGGTAATCAGAGTTGGGTCGAATACTAAAAAACCGGTATTCGAATACAAATACCAAAAAAATAAAGTATTCGAATACCGAACATTTGAATACTTAGAAGAAAAAAGTATTTGAATACTCGGTATTTATGAATACCCGGAATCGGTATTCGAATACTGAAAAAACAAAAAAATCGAATACTAGACAAACAAAACAAAACGGTTACCGAGGATTTAAAGATTTAAAGAGCAAAAAAAGGTCCTTACTTTTAATTTTCCTTCTCTCCTCAAGGTTTCCATATTATTATTGCATTGCGCTGCTGTTTCTCTTTTTGACCCTAATATTTTTTGAGAAGCGAAAAAAGGTCTTTACCTCCTTTTTCTCTACTTTTTCTTCCCTTTTGGTATTCGGATACTACTTCCACAGTTCGGTAATCGAATACTTGGAACGCCAATATTCAAATACTCGAAAAACCATATATATATATATATATATATATATATATATATATATATATATATATATATATATATATACTGAATACTAACCAACACAAGTATTTTGCCGAATAACGAATACCAAACACACAAGTGTATTCGAATACCGGCCAAATGTGTTCTGAATACTATTTAGAATATTCAGGATTCGAATACGACCCAACTCTAATAGTAATGTAACCCAACGCCTGCATATGAAAGGTTGCATTACTCTCATGCATCAGGCGTAATATGTAGGGCGTTTCTACGCCTCATGTGTAAAGGGACTAAAGGTTGCAAAAATTGTTTATTTATTCGTTTATTATACTGTAAGGTTTACATTAATTTCTAATAAAAACTAAAAAAAACTGTGGGAAAAGGGGAGTACCCATATTTATTTTATTTATAATAGTAATTAAGTAACAAATGTGTATCTAATTGTGAAATTTCTAAAAATACTTGAAATGGTATTTCCCACCGAATCATTAAAAATTGTGCTTTTTAAAAGAGCAGTAAACTTAAAAATGTTTAAGTTTGGTGCAATCGACGACGCGACGATAAGAAATATGCACCTGCACTCCTAAAATATTTGTGCTTTTGATAAACAAAATATTTTATAAACAGGTAACGTTGTATACAATATGAGCGATGCGTTTTGGTACATCGGCCGGCAATAGAATAACAAACCAAGCACTATTAGTCACGCCTGTTTACATGCTGGTATTTAGTTAGATTGTCTCTGTTTCTCACGTTGCCTATGTGTTATATTATTTAACTGAACCTGTATGTATTTTTTTTTAATTTAAACTTAACTATTAATTATTTCAACATATAAAATATTTTATGGTAAAAGGCATAATTATTGTTGAACCATATGTACAACCATTTTTTTCTATTTCCAATAAATTGAAGGTATTCTTAAAAACATCCTGCATATGCCTTAACTCAAAAAACACTAGTTTGAATAAAGCGTAGAGTATACGACGCGACGTAGGTAGACGAAAATTTACAAATTTAACATAGGAGAAACTACCTTTATCTTTGAACAAAATATTAATGGGAAAACCAATTATTACTTTCTTTAATTATTTAATAGGGCTAAAATCAAGAATTTTGGGTTTATTGCTCCATATTGATTTTGCCTTATAAATAAATAAGTTAAAAAAAATGTTAAACGATATTATTGTACTAAAACCTTAAAAATAATTCGGTAAGTCCTAGCTACCAGATAAAACCAATTTTTTCATTAATCTCAGGTATTGATTAGACAAATAATAAAACCGTTGGGCGTAGCGTATTTAAAGTAAATAATGTGATAGAAATTTTAAGTGCCCAGCGATTTAATTATTTGTTTAATTAATGAAAATATTAGTACGATCCGGTAGCTAGGACTTACATTTTTTTTTATATAATTTATTTTCAGGTTTTCAGTTTTCTTGTAAATTGGCTTCTCATTCTACTGGGTTTTTATTGCCTTACTAAAACTAAAACTAACCAAACCCAACCAACGATTTTATGTTCAGGTGGTTGGTGAAAATATATAATTTGACATTTTGTGGCGGCAGCCATAAAAAAAAAATGTATGTTGGATGTACAGGGTGGCTTAAAAAATACTTGTTTTTAAAACAATAAACATGGTCTTTTTCAACTACTAAACAAAATATTAAAGAGTTTATCAAAACTTTAAAGAGTTAAATTGTAATGTCATTTTATGAAAACAAAATTATTTAAACAACATATGCCCGGAGCTGCTTTAAGTTATTAAAAAAAATGGAATTTTATAAATGTCCTAAATAAGCTTACACCAATTTGGTGAAAATTTTGTTAAGTTTGCTTGATGTAATAAAGCTCTAACTAGATTGACTTTATTTGGTCCAGTGCAGTGACATCTCAGTAAGCACTACAGCCAATATTCTTCAGATAAAAATGTACGCCACCGCCTTTTTATTTATTTTTTTTTAAAGCAACTAAAAATAATTTTTGTTAGTATCGTACATTTTTTTTTTGTATTTGACCTCGTTTCTACAATATCTATAAAATTTCGACTCAAAAACCAAAATAACTACCTGTATTTTAGAAAAAAAGCAACTTCAAACATAATTTTGTTTCGTATCATAGGTAGGAAATCCCCTATTTTAATTACATCCAACATAAAAATATTTTTGTGGAAATTTATTTTCTCGTCAAGCAGGACTTTTTATAAAAATTCCGCTTGTTTCGAAAAGTTAATATTTTAAAAGTTTCTTATTTGATAAGAACTTTCGAAGACACGCTGTATAAAATCCGCCATTTTGTGGCGGCGGCCATCTTGGAGTTTAATTTTTTCATAGTGAGCTTTATTTTGCCATCTTAGCCCTTTTATTTGATACCCATATTAAGATTGTAGTGAATTAATATGTAATCCGCTATTTTGTATTAGCGGCCATCTTCAATTTACAATTATAAAAAATATTGTAGTGTCATTGAGATTAAGAGTGTGTACTAAATTTCATAACGATCGGTAGTCAGAAAGGAAGTCAAATTCCAATTAAGAAATTTGACCCGAATAAATAACAAATATACTGGCCAATCTAAGTAAAACCGTTTAAAAACGCCTTGTCTATTTTGTTTTTAAATATATTTTTATATGTTTTTCATTACTGTATGAAAAAATTATTTATGTAAAGATTAATCTAAACACAAAACAAAATATTTTTTTACTTAACTACCTTTTATGTAGAAAAAAGATAAAGAAATTAAATGATTAATGCAAAATGTCAAATTTGTTACCTCTATCAAAAATGCCCACAGTAAATAAAAAAAAACGTCCCATACTGTTTAATTTTGAACCACTAAACAGTCCTTTAACAAACAGAAAAAAGCCCTTGGTAAAAGATAATTTTGTTGCCCAATTAGTATTAATATTTTAGCAACAGATCAAAAGTTATAAATAAAATATTTTTTTCATATATTTTTTTAACTTTGAAGGTTTTTTAAAAAGCCATTTAACAAAGTGCAATAGAACCTATACTTTTTGAAGTACTACTATTATTTTTGCTTACTTTATCAACCCTATCATTTACGAAATCCTCTTTACAGACACCCTATATATGGATTTTTGTTAGGTTAAAGTAATTAAAATCAGATTTGCATAAGTGTCTTAAGCTGCTAAACTAAAACTGTATTTTTAACAAGATTATTTTGTAACTTAAGAAAATGCAGCCCCTTAAAAAAAAGGCTTACCAAGGCTATCAAGTATCGTTTTAACATTCGTCAAAACTCCAACTGGGTCCGATTCTATATCAGTAACATTTTCACATGTTAGTTCCCACCTAAAAATTAAATATTTTAATTAACTATTAGTTGTTCTCGACTGAAAAGTGTTTGAAAGTGATAAAATAATTACTTTTTTAACAAACAAAGATAAAAAAGACTTTCGATTTATTGAACAAATTTTATTTGTTTAACAAGACTAAACCAAACAATGTAAAATTATAATATTATGTGTTTTTTTGTACTTACTCTTTACTTAAGGCATCAGAACCTTGACCACCAAATAATAATCCAGCTTCAGTAAATTTGAGTATATAACGTCGCACTATTTCTCCTATATACATACCAGAAATCATTTTTTCATGGAGCTGCTGGCCGACGTTAGGAGTTATCTCATCAATGGCCTTGTCAATATCAGTTCTTATAAAATCTATAGCGCCATCCTCGCCAAAAGCTCCCATTTCTAAATTAATAATTACTTTTCCCGAGCCCATATCGGGTTCATCAAATAATTCGACATTTTCCTGCCTTTCCATATAGCAACCATTATTTCCAGTACCCACAATAAGGCCTATACGGCAATCCGGAGCTTTCCATGCACACGACATAAGTGTACCAGTTGTATCGTTTAAAACAGCACATACATCAATTTTAACATCACCTCTTTTTTCAATTGCCTCGAGAGTAATTTAACCACATCCTCTCCGACAACACCCTCTACATCAAACCCCTTTGTCCACTTTATTAAAAGTCCTGAGGAAAGCCCCCTTTGTTGTGTTGGAAAACTAAATGTAAATCCCAGTGGTAAACTAGTACCTAATAGGTTATTTTCTGAAGCAAAGTCGGCCAAGCAGGCTGCTATAAAATCAAATAATTCTGTTGCGTTACTCGTCATAACTTCTTTGAAATTTCGTAAATTTTGATTTCATGTCACATTTACCAGCCTCCAGCTCTACTAAAAGTACCCTAAAATTGGATCCACCGAGATCAAGGGCTAAAAATTTCCCTGTTTCTGTACCGTTTGGAAGATCCTGTACATATGTCGGAAAGCATTTGATTGTTGCTTGTGGATGAGTTTCTTTCTTGAGGCCTCTTAGAACATTTTCTAAGAATATATCTCTTTCCTTTCTTAGCGTATCATTATCCAGTACTAATTCTTTCATTCCTTCTTTAATTTCAGGTGAAACTTTTTCATCTAACCAATTCTCAGGTACATTCCCAGCATTTGGTGGATTACATACTTTGCTCGGGCAAGCCATGCTTACTTAGTTCTTAGGAATCACCAAAATTTGGTTTTATTTTTGACAAAACTTCACAATAATTTATCAAAATTTCCAAAACTTCAACAAAAATTTTATTGACAGTGGCATTTAAAAAAGAATTTGGTTATTTATGTGTCAACAACAACAACAAAAAAATACCTAATCTTATCTAAGTTATGCAATGCGCCCACAAATTTGATTAAAATTAATATTATCAAATACGCATTTAAACTGCAATAACGTACAAATTTTTAAGACGTTATTTACAATATACAAGTGTCATTAATTTTTTACACAAAAAGTTTATTAAATACTTCTACAGTTAGGTATAATAATCCGAAAATTATCTTATAAAGTTGCACAAATTATGTTTTAAAAACTTACTCATTTACAACATGTACAGGGTGTTTGGTTGGAATTATACAGTAGATGCTAAACGGTTTGACATACAAAAACATAAAATACGTGTCCCGTTCTCTTTTTAGTATTTAGCTTAGTTAAATATGTAGTTACACTTGTTTTAGCTAGCTACCTTAAAAATACTCCCCAAAATTGCAGGGTTTTTGTAAGAAAAATTAAAGCCTTCGATATCATGTAAAAAATTGGTTGTCTGTAAAGTCAGTTTACGTACGATTTTTTATGTAAAAACGTCATAGGGTATTTACTTGAATTATACAGATCAACTACAAGTAACAGTGTCGCATTACCATTTTATTTCCAACTTTTAAAGAAACATAAGAAAATTAAACAATTTACAGCACATTCACTTTTAATTGCACTTTCTACTTGATAAAAACATGTAAATGTAAACAGGTGTTGAACGCGGAGGCCAATTTTGCCTCTTCCGCGCGCTCGCTTGCACTTCAAGCTTTAAATGGATTACCGCATAAGTCATGTTTTTTGTGCATGCAGCCGGCTCCATCGAATTGTAAGACGTTATCACGTCAAAAGACTCTTAAACTGTAAAACATCCCAATTTGGATCCTGCACAGTTTTAATTTTTGCAAAAAAATAGTAAATATACTTTAATATAAAATATTTAATTTTGGTATACAGGGTGGCCCACTATATTCGACACGGTCTGTAGCTGGATAACCATGGGGAGTTTAAAAAAGTGAATACTGAAACATATTTAGGTCGGATAAGGCCAAAGTATAAAATTATTTTACTCTATGACCTACGTATGATAAGGCAGACTTTTCCTAATCCTGTAACAAATTTTAAAGTTTAAGAAGTTTATATTGTTAAAATAAAATTAATTTAATTTTACCTCAGCATTTTTAAAAAAATAAAATATCACAAAAAGAATAAAATTAGACACTTAGTACTAAAAACAAACTTGAGTTATTTTTTAAAGTAGAATCTAAAACCGTCATAAAATATGGGGTGTTCCATTAAAAAAAAAATATAACTTTGATACGTCACACTTTTTGAGACACCCTGTATAGACTTAAATAATTTTATACTGTGGCCTCATTTAACCTGTATATGTTCCAGTATTTACTTTTTTAAAAACCCCATGGTTATCCAGCTACAGGCCGTGTCGAATATGGTGGGCAACCCTGTATTTTAAAAACAGATGTTGAACGCGGAGGCCAATTGTGCGTCTTCCGCGCTCTCGCTTGCACTTTAAGCTTTAGATGCATTGCCGCATAAGTCATGTTTTTTTGTGCATGCAGCCGGCTCCTTCAAATTATGAGACGTTATCACGTCAAAAAACTCTTAAACTGTAAAATCATCCTAATTTGGATCCTGCAGATTTTAGATTTTTAAAAGAAGTAAAAAAGATATATTTTAATATAAAATATTTAAATTTTGGTATATTTTTCACCAAAATTTTCTTCGTATTAAAATTCTTTACTAAAAGCACCCTGTGCTAACTTTTAAAAGCAATTTATACCGAATCAAAATCACTTCTTAACCCCCGTGTAGATTGTCGAGGCGGTACATGCTGAAACTTAATTTGGACTCACGCAGAAAATAACATTCCACGCCCTATGCCAAATCGATAGGAAAATGTGTAAATAAATCTGCGTTTGCCAGCGCTTCCGAGGATTTAGAAAAATGATAAACCTATTTCCCTTATAAATCGACACAAACTTGTGTTTTTTTGAGTATTATGGATGTCAGATTGCACTTTTAAATGGGGACGCTGCATTGATGTGTTTTTGGGAATATTTAAAAGGAAATTTTAAGAATAAAGTAATTACCTTTTCATGTATGAAACTAAATATTTGATACCTTATTTATTATTTCTTTTTGTTCCTTAAGAGTACTCTTTAATTCATTTTTAAACGTTTAATAATTTTGAAGCAATATCATAGTCAGTAGGGGACATACAACTAAAATATTTTGACAGCTCTACCAGTAATACCGGAAGTTTATGTGAACTTCCCTATTTTAAATGGAACACCCTTTATATAATCTATTTTTAAATTCTGCGTAAAATTCTAAACTTAACTTATATATAATGTTCTATACCTAAGTCCAACCGTTTTTAACTTATTTAAAATGTAATGTCAAAAAAGACGTTTGCAAGATACATATCCATAAATTTCTTGTAAAAAATAGCCTTTAATATGAGTTGGGGTTGGGTTTTTGTAGAGAAAAACTACTTTAGTAGACAGTATTGGTATTTTTACAATTAATTAGTACAAAGTGGTAAAAAAATCGTTAAAAATTATTACAACAAAACCTTAAAAGTCAATTTTTTTAAATTAAAAATCCTATCTTATTTTAAACCCTACCCTATTAAGCATCAAAAATAAGGATAAGATTGTATAAGCATCTCTATTTCGAAAATTTATAGTTTTTGAAATATTAGGAATTTAATATTATTATATTTAATATATTTTTTAACAATGTTTTTTAGTACGGCTAGGTCTGGCTTCTAGTTGGCCTTGACAACAAAATGCGGCGTCACACCCAACCACCCCGTACCTTCTCGTACTTAAATGCATTGTTAGAATAAATAAATAATATATTGTTAACATTTCAAAAACTATAAATTTTTGAAATAGACATGCCTATACAAACTTACCCCTTTTTTAACGCCTTATAGGATAAGGAAATAAAAGATACGGGTTTCCATTTTAAAAAATTGACCACTTTTTATTCATTAATTGTAAAAATATCGATAGAGTCTACTAAAGAAGTTTCATTTTTGACATAAAACTTAAAATAAGTAAAAACTATTGGACTTAGGTATAGAACATTATACATAAATAATGTTTAGAATTTTACACAGAATCTAAAAAATTATATATTATATAGGGTGTTCCGTTTAAAATAATATGGCATTAGCTTTCGGTATAACCAGAAGTGGTAGAGCTGTCAAAGCTGACTTTATATTGTTACCAAATTATCAAAATTTTCCAAAGCGTACTTTTCAAGAAATTGATCGTGGCAGTTCCCGGTAGGACACCCTGTATATTGGCAACAAATTAGTACACGTCAATAATTGATGCATTCCTAAAGAATATAAGCAAAATAAAAGTAGTGTTTTTGCAACAACTCCTAAACAGAGTAAATTAGACGTTTTGTAAGTTACAGTTTGATCTGGTATCAATGTAAACGGTATGCGTTTATGTAACTATATTAACCGCGTCATACATGATTACGTCCTCCAAAGACTTGTAAAGTATTAACGAGGAACTAGTTTTGTTTATGATAACTAAACTTTACTAATTACCAGTTTAGTAATGCAGCGACGAATATGTTTGCATTACAACAGAGCGAAATGTTAAATTGGCATTAATCAAGTTCATCAAAGTAAACTCGTTTCATACATATTTCGTTTATGTTACCCATTACCCCATAGTAGTTTATGTAACAAGTGCATTAAGTTATTTTTTTTACGAATTGGAGTTTGACAGCACGAGCGGTTATGCATTAGTATGGAAAAAATCCATGTTCCATCCTATATTTTTTCTGCGATTGTATTAAATTTAAATTTACCGAAGTTTACATTTTACACTTGTTTTAATAATTTATAATTAATAACTAATTTAATTTTTCTTTTACCACATCCAATAATTTGCGTAAAAAAATCATGACTCTCTTTATTTTTAGGGTTTTAGGATTCAAAACTGGGTATACTTACTTTCTGTAGATACACACTAATGTATTACCTACACAATATAAACTTACTTTTTATTCGTGAGTGATCCTAAATCAATTTTATTATAAATTTTTAATAATTTCTATTAAATTTATTCGTCAACTGTTAAATTTTAAAATAAATAACACTGGCAACTAGATCTTTTAAATAAAGTTGATGGCGCCCTTACCCTTGTTTTACACTTGCCGAGCCGGGCAGCAAATTAACAAAAACTATACCAGATTAGTCAGGACGGTGACTGAACTTCGGTAGTCTTTGTTTGCAAAAAAGTTACAAAAGTTTACCCCATTTCGGTTCAAGAATTGACCATATAAGTCCTTTTACAAATGCTAACCCGTGTTAGTCGTCCTAACTATTTCTAGGAAAAGTCGACACGTAATTTCTTTTACAGTTTGTTATTGCTTTACGCTAAAAAATGTGAATGGTAAAAAGTGTTCAGATATTTTTGAATAAATGGAATATTCCTCCTATGCATTAGGAGATATTTTTCCGCATACCAGAAAATAATACCATTGCACTGCATTGTCATAAAATAAAATGTTTTTTTAAATTTGCATTTATTTTAAAACAAATTTGATCTTCTGAGTTGTTTATTTCGTCTCGCTAATATCAAATAAATAATACAGTAAAAAAAATCACCTTTTTTATTTATTCTTTAATTAGAGAGGATCTGACCATGCCAAGAAATGGTTTCAATTTATTTACGCAAAAACCGTACATCTAAAAAAAACTTAATATATTAATTTTGGTCCAATTATAATGGAAATTTTAAAAATATTTTAATTAAAAAAAAGCTTACCATTTTTGGTAAAAATATTTACCTTAAACGCCTTATGGCCGACATTAAAAAAGATGTTTCTTGTATGCCAAAAATGTCTTCAAACTCATACGAGGCGCCTCCAAATTTTTTAAAATATACTGGTTAAGCAGGTAGGTATTGGGATATCGTCGAATAAAGCAACAAAAAAAGGATGTATGTGACTAATCCAATCAGATGTGTTTACATGCAGGTATTCACGTTAGATTGTCTCTTTTCTTTACATTGCTTATGTGTTATGTTATTTAGCTGATTCTGTATATATTGGTATACAAGTTAATATTAAAAAACAATATATTTTTTAAATTTTTTGACTTAGACGGTAAAGTTATATGTTTTCCATATAAAGTTTGTTTTATTATTTGTCATTACTGCATTTTACCCCTATTAATTTTTTTTTGTAATTTATTGTAGAATTCAATTTTTTAAAGACGTTCAGGATGCTACACTTCAAAAAAGGTAACGAAAAACTAAACATCCTGTACATCTATAGTTTTCAAGTTACAAAAGTGCTAGGTTTTTAATTTAAAAACCGTGACCGTGACGTTACTTTCTTAAAATAGTGAACTATACTCTAATCACTATAAATTGAGAAAAACACCCGAACAAAAATGTATTTCATTGGTTATAAAAGTCAGTAACCCTAGTTACCACAATAAAAAATGTATTTTATTGGTTTAAAACTACAGTACCCGGAGTTACTTACTAGGTATTTATTATTAATTTATAGTGGCCTAAGTATAATACTCAGTACTGTCAAAAAATATTTTTGATACTTTTAGTTGTTTTTAAAAGTAAATTTATTTTCTTTTTTATTTTCATAGACCAAGTTCTTTATGTCCAATATACACAAATATTCCTATGCGTAGCTCCTGAACATTTTTCGGAAATTTTAGGCTTATTTTTTGAAGCTAAGGTTAATTTTGGGGTACTTACCACAAGAGTTGTTTTGATTAATTAGACATGAAAGAGCTTACCTGAAAAAAAAACCAAAACTATTATTCTATCTTAAATAAATCTTATTAATATACTTTAACATACATTGATAAAACACAATTTTAAGAGTATCTTACAATTTTTACTTCGTGTTTTATTATTTATGTCTAAAAAATATTTTGAATGAAAATATATCATATTATAAATATAAAAATATTTAAAAAACATTTTTTAATTTATTAATAAAAATTCAGAGTAAAAGTTTGATGTATTTTATATATAGTTATTTTTATTAAAAACAGCGTTCTGATTTAAAGCTGCTCATACATATGTATATGTACATATAAGATATAGTGGGTTGTTAAACAGTATTTAATATTTTAAGTACTGTTTTGGCAAAAAAATAATAATTATTGTTTAATTATATAAATTGCCAATAGTTATCACCTACGTGAAATAAAAGTAATACCGTAAAGATTTAAAAAGTGCCACTAGCTACTGCGGATCTAAATGTGGGGTATTTATATTTATCCTAGTTATCTTATTACATTTCATTTTAGGGGTCTACCATGCCACATCCTCAGTCACCTTTAAATTAACCACAACTACCTTGTCATTGGTACAAAAATAATACCATTTTTTTATGGTATAAAAAGACTACTAAGTGCAATAAAAAGTTGATGCTGCTTATTTTAATATATGCCATATCCTAATATTCCCTTCTTAACACGCTTCTACATACATAAACACTCTTTCCGCGGTCTTCGAGTAGTGCGGTTCACGCTTACGTAGAAGTCTACATAGACTTCCCGAGTAGGCGGCTGAAGGCGTCGTACGAGCGTTGCTGTACCCTTGGGGATCGAGAAAAGATTTACGCTAAATTGGGACTTCTTTCTTCTGGGGCTAAGCGCTGTGAGTGAAGATTCCTAAAACCTGAGGTTTTTACGTTTTGGATTTTGAACACATGGTGTCTTCGTATGGTCGGGGAGGTGCGCATGCTTTGCGGAATTGCGTCAGTAGTGAAAGTGACGGTTATGCGCGATACCAGAAGCAGCCATTTGCTTGACAGCCACAATTTATGCATGTTCAGAAGTTTATCGCTGTTGTTGATTGTTAGAAGTGTTTCTTATTCATATGCTAGGAAAATCTGGGAGTTTCGAACTCGATTATCCAGATTTTCCACGGACAAAGCCGGGAAAGCTTATAAGCAATAGCTTATATGACCGGAACGGGAGAACTGGCGAATTGACTTAGTATCAGAACCATAAAACAAAGAGATAGATACATATATGAAGCTTAAAAGAATCCACACTTTAGCAACTAACTAAATTGCATTTGTTTTTATTTTCGACATGCAAATAGCATTAAACATTTAAGTAAATATTTTGAAATGAATGATTATGGCTTTAAAATACACATGCTTGTAAACGTACCGATTTAGTTACTGCGCGAGACGGCATGGATTCCAAAAAGCTTTTAGCCACTGTAGATCTAAATATGGGTTATCTATATCGTGAACCAATTACATTTTTTTATTTTAAAGTCTTCTTATCATTGGTAAAAGCAATATAGGTATATTTTTAATGGTATAAAAAAGCCCATTAAGTGCGGTAATGCTGCTTACTTTAGTATATGCCATAACCCAATTTTGCCTTCTAAACTCGCTTCAACATATATAAAACTTAAAAGCACCCACACTTTAACAACCAACTAAATTGCACGTTTTTCTATTTTTAACATGCAAATAGTATTAAACATTTAAGTTATTATTTTGAAATGAATGATGATGGCTTTGAAATACGCATGCTTGTAAACGTACCGATTTAGTTACTGCGCGAGACGGCATGGGTTCCAAAAGCTTTTAGCCACTAAATCTAAATATGGGATATTTATATCGTGAACCAATTACATTTTTTTTATTTTAAAGTCTGCTTGTCATTGGTAAAAGCAATATAAATATTTGTTTAATGGTATAAAAATACCATTAAGTGCGGTAATGCAGCTTATTTTAATATATGCTATAACCTTATTTTTCCTTCTTAACTCGCTTCTACATATATAAGCTTAAAAGCATACACACTTTAGCAACCAACTAAATTGCACGTTTCTCTATTTTCGACATGCAAATAGCATTAAACATTTAAGTTAATATTTCGAAATGTATATGCAAATCTCAGTTGAAATATACCTTTAACTAAATAATCTGTTTGAAACCGAAAACAAGTTTACGTCATTTTAGTTTCGTAGTTTAGTTAAATATCTGCTTAAAATATTTAGAGATAACTTTTTTAGTCTAAAGATTAAAGCTGGTGTTTATAAAAAAACACATACCTACTTTATTAACTTTAATTTAAGTAAGTATAAAAAGACTTTTTCCACAACTACCTTAATATGGTTATCAAATAAAATGGCTTGATTGGAAAAATAGACCTTACTATCAAAAGAAAAATCCAAGATGGCACCCGCCAAAAAATGGCGATTTACATATTGTCCGCAACTATTTAAATATAGGATAGTTAGTTAGTTCGGCTTATTTATAGGGATTCCTTTTGACGAGTCTACCACAAATATTTATACCGCCATATATGGAAGTGGCGCTTTAACCCAGCCTATTAATGTTAAATGTTTTGGGTGTCGGACTGGGCGAACGCGTCACTTTTTTGTAAAAGAGTTTTTACGGGAAAACTTGTACTTTTGACTCACGAGACAAAAATTTTATAAAAACTCTTATTGTGAATCCTAACTAGAGAAAGAGCCCGTAAGCGGCAGACCTTCGTTACTTTATAAAAGCTGAAAGTTTGTCGTTGCATGCTCCTAACATTGGTAGAAGCGATGATAGACTATGAAGTTTAACTCATAGTGGCTTTGGCAGGTACCAGGTACCAAAAGTTAATGAATTGAAACTTAACTTTCCTCATTTTGTTAATGCTCAATTTTAGATATCGAGGGCCACACCGCAGCACCTTGAAAAAAACATTTAAATAATTAGGTAATTATATTTGTTTTTAATGCACTGTATTTTTTAAATATAAGACTATATTTAGTTACTTTCAAAATATGTCCCTGAAATAATTGGTTTTTAAATAACATTATAATATTAAAAAAATACTTCTTATACTGAGTTAATAGTATTAAGCAGTTTTTTGTCTGTCTTCTAAAATTTATATTTAAATTAAACTCAAAAACAAAAAAAATGATTACATGGAAACTGCTTATTTGACGATGGTTTACGAACAAAAAGCTTTTTAAAGAAAATTCAATTTTCTTCAATAATGTATCATATTAAATTTTTATAGATCAACAATTTGCAAGTTTTGAATTAAAAAAAAACAGATGATGGACTTTTTATTATTAATATTAACCCCTTAACGCCTGGAAAAATCTTAAATGAAAATTTAAGTAACCGTTATTTAAAAAAGAGTAAGAATTAAAAGTAGTTTAAAAATAAAAATATATTTTCAAAAATATATCAAATATGCTGAAAAGTGGGTGGTCATTAGTGGGCCACATAATAAAATTAAAATTATTAAATTAGGGCTTCTTGCTGTCACTATAAATATGGTTCCTGTAGGCCTTAAAAGATTAAGAGCTTTTACTTTAACAACATTTTTTTCTTATTAATATACTTAAATGATATTTTTGCAGAACTGAAAAAAAAATATCAGTTTTTTTGGCCAGCCTAATTGTAACCTTACTATGATGCTTGGTAATAATTAAAATTATAATAAAATATGTTTCTTACGTTCTAACAAAAAGAAACTTATTATTTAAGTTTATTTTATAATAACTATAGTTGTTGCTAATATAAAAACTAAAGTTACCTTTAAAAGTAAATATCTAAGTTTACGATTTAAGGTCGGGTCTCACATAACCGCAACGAGGTCGTGCGTTTCCCTAGTGAAATGTAGGAGGATGCGGTTCAAAAAGTTTTATATTTAATCAACTGCAGCAACACAGCAGAGTCAATTATTCCACGCTTTACATAATACCTGATCGAAAAATAAACGTTCACAAATAAGGTAATACAGTTTTAAGGTTTGGACACACATAACCATCGTCGTATCATTCTAATCAAATGCCGTAGTCTTAAAATTACCGCACCGTGCCCGACCACATACCACACACAAAAAAATTACAATGTATTCATAAGTTTTACTTACATATTATTCACAAAATGTAACTATAAAATAATTTGTTTTCATTTTAAAAACTTATTAAATTACTTTTTTTTGTATTGTTTGTTTACCAAAAGTAACCTTAAATCACGCACTCTTTATTTTTATACATAATTAATTAAAATAAAAGATTACGCTCGGTAAATTTAAAACTTGGCTCGGGGAACATTAATCCACGTATGATTTCATTGACTGGGCATGTCTTGGACCATACGATGCAAAATGTAAACAAAACGCATCGAGACACGGTCCTGCTACGGTGCGGTTCTTGTAGGGCATCGGTGCGGTTATGCAGAACTTTTACCTATAGTACACTTAAAAAATGGATAAAAAGAAACAGAGGTAAGTAGAAAAATATGTTCTAGCTGGACAAAAATGCTCTATGTGTTTTTAAAGGCATAAAAAGTGCTTTTAAATTTTTTCAAATTAATTTGCCCCACTTTGCTTTATCACCGTAAAATCAGTCTTGGTGCGGTTATGTGCGGCCCAACCTTTAATCGTTCTTACTTAAACAATTAAATATTTTTTTTTACAATAAAATATTTGAACTATTTTTTTAAATAATTTTGGGAAAAATAAAATAATATACATATCGTAGGAGGGATTTTATGCACAACATGTAAAAACAGAACTTTGTCCCCATCATGATTAAATTTATTAACCAGGTATCAAACTTTATGCGCCATGCAACAAAGATGCACTTTTGAAACTAATAACAAAATTTACTATTCTTTTAGATTGGATTGCAACAAAACTCTCTTTATCTAAAACATTTATGGCATTTCCAGATAATAAAACCAAATCTCTTTTACTCAAAACTTTTAACCGTAAACGTATCCCAATTTGTTTTTTTCGGCTTACTTTTATATGCAAATTTATCTCACCAAATACGACAGAAGACGCGTTACTGAAACACTTAACTTTTATCATTCCCGGAGGAGGAAATAAGGTCGAAAATTATGTTCCCTATTTTGTTTAAAGATTATTTTTATGAGTATTAAAATCTAAGTAATACTTTTTTTCTGAAGCAATACCCTTTTTATTAGGTACAACTGTTTACAAAACAATATTAGCAACAAGAATAAACCTTTTATATGCAACCGAGACTAAAGAAATTAGAAACTAATTTTTCATTACAAAAGAGTTTGTGTTACAGTAATAAAAGGATCAAACAATGAATCATAATTTTTATACCTCAAAATAGAATTATAATAAAATTTAAGATAATAGCAGAGATAATTCACTTCAGGATGGCGTGGGTTGCTTTTGTATTAAATGTTCATAACTATTTCCACTCTAGATATTTACACGATATCTACAAATGAAACGATTATGAAGATTTAATATATTGATGACAAGCTTCCCACGCCTTTATTCTGAAGTGAGTTATTCTGTTATTATCGTAGAATTTTATTATAATTCTATTTTAAGGAGTATATAATTATGATTCATTGTTTGACACTTTTATTGCTGTAATACAAACTCTTTGTAATGAAAAATTATTTTCACATTTTTAATTAGTGTAAAAGCATTTTAGTTTCTTTAAACTAATATTTATTTTTATTTTTGATTCGATATATCAATAAGTTTTCTGCGGACATGTGATATTAAAATCTTTCACGAACTATTTCGTAATCTAATCATTTCATTTAAAGATTCAATTATATTTGTTATCTGACGACCAATCAATCTGAAATTCGGTAAACTCTTATTCTTAATGACAATACAATACAATATATTCTATGATTTTAAATCCAAGATGGCCCTGGTACAAATAAAGGATTATATTATTTTACTACAACTTCAATATGAGTATCAAAATAAAAGGGCTTGATAGGTAAAATAATTAATTTTTTTTTCTCACAGCTATCCTAATATGGGCATAAATCAAAGGGGTTGATAGGTAGAATAGAACTTACTATAAAAAATTGAAATCAAAAATTGTCGCGGTTATCATAATATTAACACTGGATAACGAATTTGTTATTTGTTTGATTATCACCCCAAATTGATGAGAAGATAGAGGCGATCTGGTAGCTAGATCTACCGAATTATTTTTAGCTGTACAATAAAACCGTAAACATATTTTTTTCAAAAAATTTATTACCTAGACAAAAACCTTAACAATTCAGCTTCAGGCTTGTGTCATTATATTTACACTGGATACGCCCAAAGAATTTATTATTTGTTTGATTAATACCCCAAATTGATGAGAAGATGGAAGCAGATCTGGTAGCTAGGACTCTACCGAATTATTTTTTAGCTTTTGGTACAATAAAACCGTAAACATATTTTTTTATAAAATTTATTACTTAGACAAAAACCTTAACAGATCTAGTTTGTATTGCAAATTATACAGGTTGGTCCAGTATATCCGACACTGTCTATAGCTGGATATTCATGTGGTTTTAAAAAGTAAATTGGTAAATTATCTTTAAAGCATAACCCCATATTTTAAGACGGTTTAAGATTTTACCTAAAAGATATCCCAATTTTGATAGTTTTTGTGAAATTTATTTATTTATAATAAAAAAAAGGTGCAACTATATTAATTTTATTTTAACACTGTTAGTACTTTAAGCAATAAAATGTGTTACAGAATTTAGCAAAAGTCTGCAATATCATACGTAGTCATAATAGGATCGAATGTTGTACAGAAATAATTTTACTTTTTCAGGAAACAAATAGCATTAACTCTCTTTATTTTAAACACCAAGTTTTTTTACATCACATGACAAATACAATACCCTTTCAAATGGCAGGTTGCTTATACCTTTAGTACTTTTTTGGTAAATTAGGTTTTTATATTTTTTTTTATCGAAATGTTTATTTAAATTAAAGTGGGCTGTGATATATGTAGCAGCCATAAAATATTGAAAATAATTACGACCATTAACTAGTTACTAGTATTTTAATCAGTTTAAAACAAATTTTAGTAATTTAAAATAAAAACCCTTTCTCACAACAAGCAAAATATAATACTCGTGGGATTTGAAAAAATGTTTACTTTAGTCAAGAGTTTATGCTTAATGATAGGGGAGCCCAAAAGGGATTTACTACAGCGCGGCAGATTAATATATCGGAGGATACCTTGTACCCCGTTAAGTACCTTCACCAAAATATGAGTCCCTTATACAAGGCTGATCATAAAACACAAAAATATATCCATCAAAATTTTTTAAAAGGGTTACATTAAGATAGGGTAAGTTAATTACATGCTAACTGTTTCATTAATTAAACAATTTGAAAGTAACCTAAAGAAAGCAGAAGGCTACAAAGCTGTAAAAAAACGTTATTGTGACATTCTCAAGTGTGGCTTTTTTGTTATTTTAAAGATAATAATTAAAGAATAACAAGAAATATATAATTTAATACGATCGAAACGATTTCTACAAGCCGATATAATAACAGTATTTTTTGACATATTTAAAAGTCTATACCAATAGGTCTCTATGACGCTTAAGTAAATCCCCATTTAGCATTGTGGGCTCCCCTACTATAGAAATATTCTAGCAGAAACCCTTTGATAACCTTAAAATTGGTTAAAAAATATGACAAATTAATTAGGGATAATAAAGGAGATAGTTTTAGGTCACAGAATGTTGTCATAACTAGTCAGAGGCATCAGTACGATTGTTTAAAAATCACAATTTTTTATCATTAGTACATTCACCTGGAAAAAGTAGGTCTAAGTAAAAGTAGCAATAGAGAAATATTGCACAGTAAAATAAGGCCAGGCACCAATAATACCGGCCTTATTTTGACATCTGAGCTGGTGCAGATGCATGGTAGGATAAGGACTCCCTTAATAAGGATAGTGCCAGGCTTTATTTATGTCGGTTTTGGGTCGTGCCTTATTTTGGTCTTATTTTAACTTTGGAACTGTTCGTATAACCGAATGGCTGCCGACCACAAAAATCGAAAAATTTTTAGAAGAAAAAATACCTAAAACCTTTCTTTTTCAAATGTATTTCTGCAGTTGTGTAAAACAAAACCCTACAACACAAAACAATAAAGAAAAACTACTAATAATTTTTTCTAATTTTTTTAAGTTAATGTCACTGTCAACATGATTTGCAATATCTCTAAATTATGGGTACAAGCACTATTTAAATAAGGCCGGTATTAATAATTCCCGACCTTAATAAGGCAACTTGTAATAATTCTCTAACATCAGCAACAAATTAGGTTTTGTCTGTAAATTTAAAAACTTTAGTAACTAGATACCCTCTTTTATAGTTATAAATAACATTTAAAAGTAAAAAATGTATATTATTACTTTTGGCATATTTTATTCAAGCTAGTATTTTAAAAATTTTGTTTTTAAATTTTGATTTTTTGTGTCACAAAATGCTAAACGCACTGTGCAATCCACTATACGTTTATTTAATAATGTTTTACCAACAAGTTTCACGCTGAGCGCTGTCTTTTCATTTACGTCGCATCTTGCACAAATGTTTTCCTACCAATTTTGGAAGCGGGATACAATAGCATTATGTTAAAGTCTCTCTTATGTTATTAAAGCTAATTTTCTGGTGTAGCAAAATTTAAAATCAATTTGCTTTTAATAACTTAACCGCATACGACATTTTCAAAACTTAATTATTTAATATAAAGAACATATTTCTGTATAAAATATGTTTATAAGGATTTAATATAATATTTAACACAAACAAAGTTGGATTAATAGTTCTTTTTCTAAAATAAATTAATTAAATTAATAAGGCTTAATTAAATAGTCCTTGGGCCACTAATAAAATTCACTTCGTGTTAAAAACACTTTCAAACCTTATGGGGGGTTTCTTTGGACAAGTCTACCACGAATATTCATACCGCCATATAGGGAAGCGGCGCTTTAGCCCAGCCTGTCAATGTAAAATGTTTCGAATGTTGGACTAAGCAAACGCGACACTTTATTTCTCGGACGAGTTTACCACAATTTGTTACATGCAATTTTTAAACATGGTGCTAAAAATCGTAAAGGGTATAGTTACAAAACTCGCCCAATTCGATCCTCAAAACATGTCTATGGGTATTATGGTTTTGTGACTGTAAAGTGAGGTATGATTTCGCTGGTGCGTCTAACGACTGCGACTGACCGTCGCATATTGACGCAAGAAGCAGTCGCTATTCGCGATAGACGTGAGGTGATTTAGTTAGGGCGCCTCGCATCACAAGCAGCAAGCTGACGTCATTTTTAGGCCATGTTGGGTCATTTTTGGTAATAGGACGTCATCAGACCAAAATTATGACGTCATTTTAACGTCATATTAATGAGGTGTTTTTGACGTCTTTGAAGTGAGGTCTTTCCGACGTCATTTTTTCATCATACTAGCTCATAAAAATCTAATGACGTCATGTTTAGAAAACCCGCCAGAAAAATGTTGTTATTATATGATTCGTGTCAAAATCCAACCGAAATATTATATGACAGAAAAATAAGACCAATAATTTTACAAAATTGAAATAGGAAAAAACTCCACCGATGAATGGTGCAATGGACAATAAACTACCAAGCTTATTCAACATCTTCGCTTTTTATTGCCTAAACCGTACCGATGAGACCAAAATATTTCGAGACTGGTCTGGGGTTGGTGATCTTAATTAGCTTTGAAAGAAATATCTTGGGCTAGTGTAAAAATCTGCATCTCCAGGTTGGACAGTATCCCCAGAGTTGCGACCTTGCAGTGCAAGGAAATTGCAAGCAGTAAGGAGTTTTTCCTATTTCAATTTTCAAATAAAATGTCGTATCATTTTGGCTTTTAAAAAAGAGTATACGCGTCAATTTTTCGTCATCTTAAAGATGTCATTATGACGTAATTCACGGGACGTCTTTTGTCTGTGACTTAGGGAGATCAATTTAACGTCATTTTGCCGACATCTTATGAAGTCTCTGCTGACCAAATGTGACCAAAAATGACTAAAAGAGACGGCAATAAGACGCCAGCTTGTTGCTTGGGATCCCGTTTAAGTCGTTTGGTTGTATCATCTAGCATAGCTAAATGCGCATGTGTATACAGGGTGGTACAGAATGTTGTAAAGAAAATTTAGGGACAGATTGTACAACAGAAAATATAAAGGAAAGTTCATATAAACATAAATACGCAAATTTCTTGTTCTTAAGATACGGAATGTTAATCTTTTTAAAAGTAAAAACTTTGTTTGTTACATAATTGCTAATAAAAACTATAAAAACTTATTTTTAAATAAAAACCTTTCCGCAATGCTTCTTTTATGGTCTAAAAATATGCAATTATGGGGGTATTATTATTGTTTTCTCTTTAACTAAACAAGATACAGAAGAAAATTGGAAGATATAAATGCTGAATTTTTATTTGCTTAATCTTAAACCACAGAATTTCTACACACATTTACACAGTGGCCTACGATTTACCAGAAATATTTCTTTAGTTACCGCTCAAGACGCTAGTGGACTTATTAAATGTAATTAAGATAGTGATAAATCACTCTCATAATGCCATTAATAACAATGACAAATTAAAAGCATATTGACCTGGGCCCATGTTTATATGAACTTTTTTATATTAATTATACCCTCAATTAAATGAATTCGCCTAACCAATATAGCATATCTTTAATTTAGGTTTTTTCATGCTAATACAGATGAGCCATTACGATCCACCTAAATCACTTGTTTTTTATTTATGTTTACCGATACATTTTTTAATAACTGTTGAATTTAGGTATAAAACATAGTTTTGAAAAAAATAAGTTAATGGGCGTCGCCTCTTTTTGGCAACAAAATTGTGTTACAATTTTATGGTAAACATACTTGAAATTTATTACAGAATTAAAAATGTAATTAAAAATAGTTGATTCCATTAATAAAAAATAGGTACATGGTCGTCGCCTATTTTTGAGCCACCCTATACATAAGTTTACAAGAAAAAAATACCGCAGCACAAAATAGGCATTGTGTTAAGCTTTTCTTCAAATAACAAGTCACTGAATTTTAAATGAATATGTTTCTACCCTAACGATATCATTGTATTTAAGTGCGACGTATACATATACAAACTATATGAACGGGTTAAATAACACATTATTAGACATAATCCGATAAAAACCATACATCATATACGTGGCAAGCATCCCAATAACTTCTTAATGTAGTTTTGATGGCTGAGCTCATATACATTGCTGTGGATTATAGCACAAACTAACTAGATGTGTTTCCGAAACCATTAAGTTTTAACGTCGCACATCATTTAACATTTTTAAATATAGGTCAACTCAGGGCCGGATTAACTGTTTGGGGTGCCCTAGACTGGACTTGTTGGGGCGCCTATTTAATAACAAAAAACAAAAGGGGAAAACAAAAATTTTTAAGAGCCAGAAAAAAGTCCTTTTTCTGCGTGCCGCCTTTTTAACCCCAGGGCGCCCTATTCAGAAATAAAATTAAAAAGCAAAACAAGGGTCCATACCACTCTGGCGCCTGTTTTATCCCACCCCGCCCTAAACTTTTTTTTTTATTCTCCCCTGTCTGACGCCTTTTTTTCACGATGCCCTAGGCTGTAGCCTAGTACAGCCTAGTGCTTAATACGGTATGGGTCAATTCCTATACAGGGTGGCCCAGTTGTCCGAGGAAGTCCATGACAAAAAGTTTTTTTTTTATATTAAAGTTGTAAGGTTTTAAACGTGCATGTTCTTAAAATATTTTAATGTATAACACTATACAGAGTGTACTAGAAAAAGGTATGGCTAAAAAGTGAGTTTTTTAAACTGCAACACCTATTTTTGTTTACAGAATCGGATTCAGCATAGAATTTTACTTAAAGTAGGTTATTTTATTTTGTCACTCGTGGCGATATTATTTATAATTTAATGAAACTTTTGTTAAAACATGTTATTCGAAAATTAGGTTAAAACGAAAACAAATTAGTGTAAATAATATTAAGCTAGGTGTTTTAAAACACTTAGGACCGCAAAAATTAGGGGCCTCCACAACGAAAAAAGTTGTAAAATTTTAGTTTTTGCTGTACACAAGGCCTTGCGGAAGCAACCCTGTCATTTTCTTGAAAGGTATTACACGATTTTAAAATTTTGGTCGGTTATATGGTTGAATAGAATGCAGATTTTTAATGTGTCAGGTTTTACGTGGCACATCTGGTTTAACCAAAAGTGCTCTTAATTTTGCTATTTTAAATGCTACCCCATATATATTTCGAAAAATCAATTCTACAGGCAGTTTAAAAAAAATACATATTTTACATGTTATCTTAAATAGTTAAAAAAAATGGCGTTAAAATTTTTTATTTTAACTGCCATTTTTTATGTATTTGTTATAAAATAAATGGTAAATTATAAGGGCTAATACAATTTTTTATACATACAGTGGCGGCAAACTAATTGGAAACGATACTTAAAAAATAATTTATTAATTTTTATAAACAAAATGTATACGAGAAATTGCAAATTTTATTTTAATAATACATTCATTGTACTTTAACTTTTTATTTTTACAAATAATTAAACATGTACTTATTTCTACTTATTTATTTTTTAACCTATATAAAAAAAATGCAAATTCTGAGCGGCAAACTAATTGGAAACGTGAGGTTGCATATAGAACATCAAGTAGGTGTATCTTTAAAATGTCACTTATCATTAAGGTTACAAGGTATAATTTGTTTGTTGTCAAAATTTTGTTCGGGCTTCAGTTGAATGTCATTCTTCTTTCAAATAGGGGTTCGCAAAAAGTTGTAACGAAACTGAAAGACAAATTATAATTAACCTAAGCAGAAAAGGTTATTCTTACAAGAATATTGCTGAAATAGTTAACCGGTCGAAAAACGCAGTATTTATTGCTATTCATCATTTTAACTTACATGGAGCATTTAAAAATGTCCCCAGAAGAAGACGTCCTAGAAAAACTAGTGCAGAAACAGATCGTCGTATCGTTCGCCTTTTAAAAGCTGGCCCACATAAAACAGCTGTAGACATATGGAAAAAAGTTTTTGTAGAAAATCCACAGCAATTCAGCGTTAGAAGAGTTCGTAACCGTTTACACGAAGCAGATCTTTTGGAAGGGTTCCAAGAAAGAAACCACTTGTATCGGAAACGAATCGAAGAAGTCGTTTGGAATTTGCAAGACATCATCTTGCTTGGACTGTCCAACAATGAAAGCAAGTGTTATGGTCAGATAAAAACAAAATAAATAAATTTGGTTCAGATAGAAAACGCTTTGTTTGGCGTCCACCAAAGAAAGAATTCAATCCTAGTTACACGAAAAAATTGTAATATTTGGAGGTGGTTCCATCATGGTATGGAGTTGTTTTTCTTGGAATGGTGTTGGACCACTTTATAGAATAAATGGTACCATGGATCAGAATGAACATACTAATATAATGCAAAATGTGATGCAACCCTTCGCAGAAGAAAATTTATCGGTATTATGGAAATTTCAGCACGACAATGATCCAAAGCATTCTGCTAGATAAGTAACAGCCTGGCTTCAAGATAATCAAGTTAAAGTTCTGAAATGGCCATCTTGTAGTCCAGACCTTAAACCTATAGAAAATCTCTGGATGATATTAAAACGGAAAGTGGCTTCGAAAAATTATGCAAATTTCGACGAATTGTTTGACGCCATGAAACAGGCATGGGCTGATATTCCGATTGACACGTGTAAGCACTTGGTAGAATCTATGCCTAGAAGATGTTTGAAGGTAATTGAAGCTAATGGCCATCCGACTAAGTATTAGATGCTAGAATTAGTATATTGTGTTTGTAGTAGAAAATCTTTAATTTGAAAATTACGTTTCTAATTAGTTTGCCGCTCAGAATTTGCATTTTTTTATATAAGTTGAAAAATGAAAAATAAATTAGTACAAGTAAGTATAATGTTTTATTAAAATGTATAATCAAAAAATAAAACAACTTTACAACATTTAAAACAAATATACTGGATAAGCAAAAAGTACTACTCAAATTCTTACTAAGTAAGATTAGCAGAATGTTTCTTCAGAGTTAAAAGTTTTAATTTTTTTTTGATTACTGGATTAGGATATTTAAAATTACCGCAAATTTTAAATATCCTAAAAACCGCCTAAGCTACATTTACCAAATTTGGTATCCAAGGTGTTTTGGATGTGTTAAATTAAATAGTGATATCGGCTCGTTTGCCACATTTTCCAGTTTTGTGCGATACGTATTTGTTCTGGTATTTTTTAAATAAAATGTCCTTTATTTTTATTACATTAAATTGGGCGAATTAAATTTAGTAAGTTTCTAAATTTTCAAAATTTTATTTATGTATATTAGTTGTTAAAATATAATATACTACGCTTTTGGCAAAAAGTAATCTAGCGCCCAAATATCTTTAAAACCGCAAACCTCTATGTTTACAAAATTTGTCATTTAGGGATTTTAAGGCATGCCTAATTGATCAGCGATATCAGCATTGTAGCCAAATTTTAATAAAATGGCGGTGTAGCGCAAAACTGGAAAATCTAACAACAATGACAGCGTCACTGTCCAATTCTACTTGCCCAGAAACCTTTAAATGTCAAAATTTGTAAACGCAGCTTAAGCGGTTTTAGCGACATTTAAGCGCGTCCTAACTGTTTACCTAAAATGTAGTATTGTTATATCTTAGCTGCTAGTGAAAATAAAAATTTTAAAAAATTGTGGAATAATAAAATTTGGTCCGGACAATTTATTGCAATAAAAATAAATGTGGCATATAAAAAAAATAAAACAAAAAGATACGTGTAGCACAAAATATGGAAATCTGGCAACGGTGCCGATAATACTAATAAATTCTTAAAGCCAATACCTTTTGGATACCAAATTTGGTAAATATAGCTTTTTAAATTTTAAAGATATTCAAGAGTTGCAATAATTTTTACTCACATAGTATGAGGCGTAACACCATTTAAAGGTCGGGCCTCACACAACCGCAACGAGCCCGTGGCCGTGCGTTTACCTGGTTAAATGTTGGAGGATAGGGTGCACAAATTTTGTATTTAATCAACTGCAGTAATATGAGTCAATTATGCCACGCTTTAAAATACACCCAATCATAAATTAAATCTTTACAAATAAGGTAAAACAGTTTTAGGGTGTGTCCACATATAACCACACCGAGTCCTGCACCCTAGCACAGCCGTGTGTTGGTTTTGAAATGTACCGTTGTAATCAAATGTCGTAAGCTTAATAATATTGCTCCGTGACCGACCACATAGCCCGCACCGAATTTAAACCAGTAAACAAAGATTTATTTAGTTGATTTCTCAAAATAATTATTAAACAACTTATAAAACAAAAAATACCAATACTTTTGTTTAACTAACATATTTTTCACAAGCGGTAACAATAAAATTGATTTTATACTTCTTAATACTTATTAAATCATTTTTTTCTTGTATTTTTGTTTACAACAACTAACCTTTTACCACAAACTTTGAATTTTTATACGTAATGAACTTAAATAAAAGGTGATGCCCGTAAACTCAATGCTTGCTTCGGGGAACATTGGCGCTATCCGATCTACGTATGATTTTATTTGCTGGAGATGTGTCAGACCGTAGGAGATACGTACGGTGCGGGTCTTGTGGGACATCGGTGCGGGTATGTGTGGCCAGACTTTTACCTATACTATACCTTAGGTTTGGGAAAAGAAAATTTATTTATTGAACGTATCAATAAAGGCTTAAGTTAGTATATAAATATGACTAGTTAATCGTTTCTCATTTTTTTGGCCTAATGCTTAACAAAACAAAAACCACACCCATTATATAACCATTTTAAAAGGCACACATTTTAGGTTAAAAAATAACCCTTACCAAAACCAAAAGACAAATATAGGCCCTATGGATCATAACAGTAAATATACTTCAGTTAAAGTAACCATGTAAAATATAAAGTTATATCAAAATGTTTTAAGTTGAACTAGAACAGAATGTTTCATATTCGTTCGCTAAAACATTTACAAGGCATGTGATGCGGAAATTGCTAAGTCAAGAACAAAATTTAATAATACTTTGATAATAATTATCCAACCTCTTATATTTTCTAGAACTTTGGTATAACAGGTCTTATTCAAACTTAATAAGGGTAAAAGATATAATAACACAATTTACTGAGAGCAGAAATAAATATTTATTAATTAAGGAAAAAAGGTCTAGATTTAAGCTCGAGGTTCTGTTGTCTTCGGACGCGAAGTGAAGTAGGACAAAAAAACCGTGAGGTGTAATTTTTTTTTCTGTATAATCTGTTAAATACTCTTAAGGTAAAAATTCTAATTGTACTGTTGATATAAAAGAAATGTAACTTATGTTTAACAAAAGATTCTAAGAATAATTATCCACCTCTGTTTACGTGTAAAAAGTTAATTTCATGAAAAGTCGTATTTTAGTACCTGGTAAAACAGTTGAAAGATTAAACGTCCGTGAAACCTATGTTGTATGATACTTACATTATATTTCATTAAGCTCTATATAAGTAAACAAATTGCTTTTTTGATAGCCATATACGCTATATACGCTTTGCCTGTAAGGCTAAAATTTTGTATAGTGATGAGTCATAACATGCTTAGAACGACAATTATCACTTGGCAAGCATCAGCTATGACATATGAAAATTTTAAGATGGCGGCTGGACGTTATCTTGGGAAAGAGTTAAATAGAAAGAGGGTCTTGTGGCACATTATTTTTAAGCTCCTGACGAGTATTTATAACCCAAAAATATAAAGTTATTACCTTTACCTAATACAAATTTGCGGTACTTAAAATATTACCTAAATACCTGATTTGGATGGCCATATTTCCAAAACTAATAAAGTTAGATGTACATAGTGTGGTATTTTTTACTGTTTTTAAAATCTTTTTAATGGTAACATAATATACAAGGTGCCTTATTAAATTATATATTTATATATATATATATATATATATATATATATATATATATATATATATATATATATATATATATATATATATATATATATATATATATATATATATATATATATTTATAAAACCGACTATACAGACCCAAAATGCTATAACGGACCGCTTTCTCGAGCCAAAAACGACGTTGTCAAGCCCGGCTCTGGGCTCGACAACGTTTACCTATATTTTCATTAAGGACGGGGTAAGGGGAAAAAGGGGAACCAAAAATTAGACGGGCTTGAAAAGTATGTTTTATGTATATTTTTATACAGATTTAGTTCAAACGTAGTTCGTCTAGGCGGCGCGACCGATTTATACGGTTTGGTGTATATATTTTACCTACGGGCTTCCGACGCTTTGAAGCCTTACATTTGGCAACATCTAAAATACAAAATCTGAGCATTGTTTAACATTGATCATTCAGTATTCCGAAGGAAATTTTATACCCGGTGGTGCGTCGCCCAGCTTTTGCTAGGCGTCAAAGGAAATTTTCCATGTACATTTTAAAGGGGTCAATAATTGGATCCCCTATACATTTTACAGAAAAATTGAAGGATAACCATTTATATAGAGACGAATCTAACAAACCCTCGTGCTAAGTTATAATAAATTTTATCAAGCGAATTTGCAATTATTCAATAAATTTATTTTTTAAGATTCGCATGATAAAATGAGAATTTCAACATAATTTATTAGGACCTTGCATTTTGGTTTAACAATATATTTTATTCTTTGTATACAAAAATATTTGTAATTTTTGTACACAATTTTTTTTTAAGTTGCTTATTCAGCATTTTATTTATTATTCTAAAGGCTGCTCTACACGCTGGCCCATTGTTGACCATTACCATCATGGCCAATCGTGCCCAATTCAATACCATCCATTTTATATTATCTGGCCATCGCGCCATCCACACGATGGTAATGGCGCTTAATGACCCAGTGTTATACCCATATGGATTTAAAGACACTCCTAAAAAAACATTCGATTGAATTTTTAACTTAAGATTTTGATTAAAAACGGTTGTCATATAAAAATCATAAAAACAGTAAAAATTAACGCCTAAAAAAATAAAACTTGCCAGTTTCTAAAGCTATTTAAAATAAAATTTACCACCTCAACAATTTTGTCAAAATATTACAAGGCAATTTTGACATGCAATAATGAAATTATTTTACACGGTAAGTATTAAAAACCAAGGTCTTAATTTTTAACCAGTCTTTTACATTACAAATTCCAGGATTTTGCTCTATAAATTTAACGCAATCTTGTTTGTTTGGAGATATTTTCTGATCAACATGTTTTTTAAAAAATTTTAAAACAAGGTTTTTGTTTGTTTTTGTCCAACGCATCCAGCCGCGAACGTTAGTTTTTTGGTTCTCAACTAAATCGGTGTGAATTTTTGTACTAATATTATCATTAGACTTTGAACAATAGGGCTGATTATCATATTTAATGCCCGTATTTATAGTCAAACTTGAGGAATCCTCAATATTTAAATCTCAAATTTATTAAAAGTTCAGAGAAAAACGTTAAATGAACTGAAAAATAAATACTAATAGAGTCTCTTATGATGCTTTCCTTTTACTAGGCTAATTTTACAATGGTAAATGGTCCAAAAGCTGTAAAACGTTTTACTGGTGCAACTTAAATGGAATAGAATTTTAAACGAATTTAACGTTTTAAATAATTCTATTTAATTTTAGTTGAACCAGTATTTTTTTTTACTTAAACCAAAAATTACAAGCATAAACTTTAAATTAATTTAGTTTATTCTCAATCAGCCAAATAATTTAATTTTTTTCATGTCCACTAAGCATTGTTAACTTAAACAGTTTGCAAAAACTAAAGACTGACTTAAGATTTAATTTTTGAAAAAATTTACAATTTTTCATAATTTAATAAATTATGTAAAATGTTTGTTATGCGAAACTCAAAATTATACAAAACTGTAAACAGAATATTGCATTATCCAACGACAGATACACCGCGTTTTGAAATGTAATGAAAGGAAAAGGCTATAATATTGCTATTAATTTTATTAGCTTAGGTTCCTATACATGGGTGTTCCAAAACTATGCCAAACTTCAACAGCAGCTAAATCTTGCAAAAAAAAAGTTTTTACAAACGTAAGTTCAAAATTGGTTTTTTTGGCAATACATGCAGGGAGTTAATAGTGTAAAGTTGCATATTTCAATTATGATAAAAAACGGTACGCCACTGTTTTTTCTCAATTCAAAATTATTTTCGTAATCTTTAGTTAGTTCCTACCAAAAACGACTTCCTGACTTTTTCTGCCCGACGAATCGTTTTGGAGTAAAAACAGAAATACTCTTATCTGCATTTGTCGTGCATCTTTAACGATTAGGCAATTTATTTTATTTTTTTACTCAATAACCGTTTGATGGGCAGAAAAACGTCAAGAGGTTGTTTTCATTAGAAATTAAACAAAAATTAAGGAAATATTTTTTTTTGAAAAAAGCAGTGGCTTATCGGTTTTTTAGTTTAATTAAAATATGGAACTTAGGACTTTTGACGCCCTGTACTTCCAAAAGGAACCATTTTCGGACTTACGAGTATGATCATAAAAACTTTTTTCTTATTTTTGCAAGATCTAGCACTGTTAAAGTTTGGCACAATAGTTTCGGAACACAGGGTGTTCCGACGGGTAATAATACTGGTATTACCTGTAAAATTCTCGATGCGTTTTCTCCGTATGTCCCATAAATCGCGCAATTTGCTCCATCTCATCACCCTGAAAATTTATAAGTTGCAAGATTGTAGCAATTTGTTTTCTAAATCTTGTTGACGTTAGTAACTCGGGTTTTTTAGGTCCACACTTGTAGGCAAATTTTCTTAACACGTATGCTCCAGACATCCAAGAGTCGGCAGTATAGGGATTTGCAAATAAGTACTTATTTGATTTGGGAACAATGTTAGTTTCATCCCGGATTTTAATTATTAGTTCCAAATATTTCTGCATTTGTTTTGTAAATAATATCGGAACAGGTTTACTTTCTTTTCCTAGTACAATTATTCTTTTAAAATTTGAACTCATGGTTTTTTCAAACTCAGTTAAATTTTGTGCAAACTCCTCTTGTGTGAGACTACAAAAGTCTTTTTTATACGACTCAATGGTCATAAATTGAACTTCTCCTGTTCTTTTTCTATTGAAAACTAATACAAGACACAAGGTAGTTTCTGCAAGAATTTTATAGTTATTTAAATTTTTTTCTATTTTCAATTTTTCATATGCATTTAATGCAAGAGCAGACACATAACTATTAAAGCATTTAATGTCTTCAGTTAGTGGAACTAATAAAGGTTTCTCTAATTGAACTTCATGTAAAGCCTTATTGGCTAAGCTCGAAATGTCATTACACCAGTGTCCATTAATCATGTCGCGTGTCTCAGATATTTCTTTGAGTTTTGCGTCCCTTTCTGCGCCATCTTTTATAGGAAATAAGGGATTTTTTGTAAGAACAGCCTTTTTGGCAACATCACAAAGAAACTTTAAGTTTGTACCCATATGCAGAGCTAGAGATGAAGCTTTAAATGTTTTAGTATCTCCATTATAACCGCTGATTATTTTACACGCAGCCACGATATGTTCGTACATCTCAGGTTTTAAAAAATCAATGCATTGTTCAATTGTTGTATATTTCTGCAATGCAATCTTAAGCCTAGCCATTTCACGAATTCTGTTGGAAACTACTACATTAATTTGCTTACGCTTGTGTTTACCCAAATACGACTCACCATAAAGACATATTAGGGGATCAGATTTAGCAGTTAAACTGATTTCATCTCCCTCATAATTGGAAAAACTTCTGATTTAAGACAAGTTTTATCTAACCATCCGCATATTTAACATATATATATATATATATATATATATATATATATATATATATATATATATATATATATATATATATATATATATCTAACATAGGCAAATTAAAATCCTAACCTCTTTTTTCACGCCACGTGCAATATTTCCAACGGTCTTTAAATTATATTGACCTTTTAGACGGCAACGCTGCAGGGATTGAAAACGTCGGCTCGCCATGTAAATCAGTATATTTTCGGGTTCGAGATTGCGGTTCCATGTATCGGGCTCAATAACGTGTATTCAATATGGACAAAAGTAAATAAACAAAGATTTTTTTACCCCTCTTGATTTGCTCTTCTTTATTGTATACATAATTAAATATCTAAACATTATATACTCCTCTATTCTTAGTATTTCAATAGGGTCTGAGGTTGCCTGTTGGACATATCGGGTCTAAGAACGTCGGCTTTACACGTATATATATATATATATATATATATATATATATATTTAAATTTTTCTTGTTTTTCTTGGACTTTAGGATTATATATTTTATGTTTTACTTTTCTTGGGTTTAAGTCCTTTTAAAAAATACTTTTCTTTTCTTATTTTTGTTGCATTTATTGACGTTTCGGTACTATTTGACCTTCATCAGAAATAGAAATACAGTTTTTCACTTAGCGCTATATTATTACTGTCATATTTTTAGCGCTTAGTGAAAAACTGTATTTCTATTTCTGATGAAGGTCAAATAGTACCGAAACGTCAATAAATGCAACAAAAATAAGAAAAGAAAAGTATTTTTTTTTAAAAGGACTTAAACCCCAAGAAAAGTAAAAACATAAAATATATATATATATATATATATATATATATATATATATATATATATATATATATATTTTTTTTTTCTACCCAGTATATTATCACCAGTATCACCGTTAAAAAAATCTTAAAAACTATATTAGGTATATCTGACTTTATTTGTTTCGGAAATATGGTCATTCAAATTAGAAATTAAGGTAATTTTTAAAGTACCGCCACTTAGTATTAGATGAAAATATTGACTTTATATTCTAAGGCTATAAAGTACTCGTCAGGAGCTTTAAATGATGTGCCACAAGACCCCCTTCCTATTTAACTCTTTTTCAAGGTGGCGTCCAGCCGCCATCCTAAAATTCTATATGTCGCCTGGCAGGTACTTGTGCTTATCGAAAACGCCTGTCAATTTTTTTTCCTTACTATGAATGGAGTACAACTAAAAAGCAAGCTTACAGTGCCAAGTTTTTTTAAATCTTTTAAAAATATACAGGGTGATGTTGTGCAGGACTGATTTTACCAGTTGATGATTGTCGTTCTTAGCATGCTATGACGACAATAGTGAATTAGTTCCATTCAATAAATAACAAAAACTAACATACTTAAATGTACCGAACCGGGATTTTTGTGCAAATAAAGTGCGTATGGACGGAATATCTAAAAAGTTCGGCATTAGGTGGTTTCTAAAGAGTGACTAATGTTATGGGATTACTTGTACTAATGCCATTTTGGAAGTGTTAGTTGAAGAAATAGCTAACTTTCTGTAACCAGTTGAAAGAATTCAAAAGGTTACTTTGGGTGAAACTTGTATTTATTTTTTTAGAAATTGAAAATATTTCAGTTAAGTTAATCTCGACTCATAATTTTATTTTATTTTGAATTTACCATAATCTTTAAAATCTGTAACTTTTATATTTTAAGAGTTATAATTAGGTTTTAAATTTTAAAAGATGCGTCTTTTTAAGCTATATAAATAGGATTTCCTTGTAATTTTCCGTATATACATAAATAAAAAAGTTATTAAATAAAATAAAATAAAAAAAACAAGAGGGTGGCCTTTTTTTTTATATTTGCCAATCGTGCGATCGTAGTAGCAGTTTAGTCTACTTTATGGACTTTCTTCTTTACATTAAAAAAAAAAAAGAATAGCATCTCTCTAATTTGTTTAACCTCAACATTCAATTTGCCTGTACTATTCTATCAATGACCTAAAACGAAAACCAAATAAAAGTGCTACATTTTAAAATTTAAAATGTAAATATAATTTTTTTTAATGGAAATCTAGTGTATTGGGTAATTTTTACATTTAAGAAATAAAAAGAGAGTAAATTTCTTAAGCAAAATATGGGGTTTTTGAAATTCTTAATTTTTTTTTGGAATATATGACAAAAAAATTAACAATGTGTCCACAAATGGGCTTAACCATGCCCTGTAAACTTTTTAATTTTATTATTTTGAAAAAAGTTGTTTTTTATTAAAATTTTTGCTTTGTCCAAAATGCTAAAAGCTATAATAAAAATTAATCCATGATATACAGGGTCATTTAAAATCGCGATAAGATTATTGGGAAAATACAAAAAAATAATAATAAAATATTTATGAAAAAGTAACATAAGCCATGTTTATTTCTAAAAATTACGCATTAGTTAACTTAAAATTTGACTGCGTGGCGATATCAATAAATGCGTTAATGTTGAAAATAATTAAAGGTTATGTTAAGTACTCGGAACATGATTCTTTAAACTTCATATAAAATAGCAACAGCGAGCAAAGGTCTTTAAAAGAGATTATTATTCATTTAATCGTTGTACTTACATGTCTAGAAAAGTAAATTTTGTGAAAAATGTTGTGATAGTTTTGTGCTTATGTAAAGGATAAAAAAGTCTAAATTTATTTTTCCTATTAATTTTAAATAAAGGGTAATAACCAGCAACACGTAAAACTTAGAACGAAATAAATGTATCTTACCTAACAAAATACTATGAGTGGAAAATTAAAATTTAATTAAAAAACAAATAACACAAAAAGCGCGTTAATATTTTAATAAATATTACATTGTAAAACAAATAAATAAGAACACAAGAATGCAAAACATGCTTTACAGTTAAAAGTAGGTTTTTATTTGTTTAACAATTCCAACATAGTTGCAGTTTTAAAACTAATTTGTACGAAATAAAAGGGTATGATGTTTGTTTGCCGACTGAGTTGTAAAACGTTTTTATTTTCGAGTAATGCATTTGTAACATTAAAATAATACAGTTTGCTAACTTTTTCGTTGTTGGTTTTAGGCTGTTAAAATTGCGGTCAAACATGCATGTGTAAAAACATTTAAAAAATTAAGCCGACTTAAAAAAATAATAGAACTGGCTAAAAAATAAAAATATTATTAAAAAAAAAGTCGCGTAATAACAAATAAAATTAAAGTAAAAAAGCTTTGTTGATTTATTTATTACCATTAAGCTGTAGATCACATATTATGTATGTTATTATCAGACTTTTTTGAATTGTTTTTACTTTTTCAATAGGTTTTATTCATTTTTCGGTTTTCGGTTTATTTTCTTTAATGTGAATTTTTTGCTTTTGGTTTTATTATTATTACTATAACATCGGTAAACATACACTAAAAACACTACTGTTACCGCTTTAAGTGCAGTGAAAATGGTAAATTTTACCGCAAGGTTATCAATTCTGAATGCGCCCCTGATCTCTTCTTTTTAACCGACCTCATTCTTTATTATCTTATTTAAGCACCCTGTATATCATAGGACAATTTTTATTATGGTTTTAGCATAAGAATAGGCAAAGTTTTTTTTCAATATTAAAAATACAAAATTTTAAAATAGCCCATTCGTGAATACACTGTATATGCTAAGATAACACTTGTTTTCTATTACTTTCAGTTTTACTGGAAATAACTGCTACGATCAAATTTTACATATCACTACCGTCAGAGTTGGGTCGAATACCGAAAATCGGTATTCGAATACGAATACGAATACCGAAAAAAAAGTATTTGTATACCGAATATTTTAATCCTTCGAAGAAAAAGTATTCGAATACTCGGTATTCACGAACACCCGGAATCGGTATTCGAATAATAAAAAAGATTCAAATACTAGAAAGAAAAAAAAACGATGATTAAAAATTTGAAGACCAAAAAAAGTTCTTACCTCATTTTTCCGTACTTTTTGATCCCTTTTGGTATTCTAATCTTGACAATTTTGGTATTCAAATACTACTTACTGCCAGTATTCGAATACTCAAAAAAGTATTCGTCGGATACTTCAAAAGTATTCAAATACAGAATCTCGAATACTAACCAAAAAGTATTCTGCCGAATACCGAATACCAAACACACAAATGTATTCGAATGCTATTTGAATACCGGCAAAATGTATTCTGAATACTATTCAGAATTACATTTTGTCTTTACTTAACAAAGATTTTTAAAATTTATTTTATTAAATTTAATTAACTTTTAAACCATAAAGTAGTAAAGTCATATATGGAATTCTACCTCCAAAAACCAGCCGGTACATGTTGTATTATTAATTTTTTATTAAGTAAGTAGTTATGGCTCAAATTTAAAAGCTTGATACACATTTGACTTACTAAAATAAAATAAAATATATTTTTTAATTTTTATCTAATATTAAACAAAAACTAACGTAAAAAGTTAAACCAGAAGAAAAATAACTCATTTGGATACAAAAAAATATATAAAAAAAACCCTTTTTAAATGGCAAATTAAATTTAAATTTTAATTCAACTTTAAACTAAATTACTTCCTTTGTGCCTTTTGCAATAATACACTTAGGTACACATTACGATGAAAGTAATTTAATCCTTTATCGGAAACTCGTCAGGAGAAAAGAAGTAAAACTAATCACTCTCTAGAGTTGTTTCTAACATCCCTAATTGTAAGCGGCCCTTGAGAATTGGAACTTTGAAACGCTAAAGCTATACCTTAAGGAAAGTTCTTGTTTAGCACAGTGAAGAAGGTGTACTATGAGACAAAGAAAGGTAAATAAAAGATATACTGGGTGTTTTTAAAGGGTGCGACAAAATGCTACCACACATTGCTAATGTTAAAATATAACGATCTAAAGCCAACTTACCTTAGTTCAAAGCTAAATGATTTTAAATATACAGGTTGTCGAAAATGTATTTTGATTTTAGTTTATAATTTTGGTAATAACACTAGTTTGCAAAATTTGTTTTTTTAATCCCAAAATAAAGTTATAGAAAGATGTTTATCTACCTTGCTTAAACCTTAAAGTGTTGGCAGAAATAATTTATAACGTCACAATTTTTCCTAAGTCAAACTACCTAACGCGGTGGCAACAGTTTATTCGTTCGCTTTAAACGAAAACTATCTTGTTTCGTACTCATTTAAAATGTCAAATAGAAAGTGTAAACAAAGTTCTAAAGAATCGTGCTACTCAAATTATCATCAGAAGAAAACGTTTTCCCTCCATTTGGTTCACCATTGCTATGGAGAAAACCTAGTAACATAAAGTAACATACCTACGGATAAGAGAAACCATGGCATGCTTAAATTTTCGTACCGCTTTTGCGGTAGGCTTGGCGGCATGCTTGTCATTTTTCCAGTTTACACATAAATGCGTCGGTCGAAGCCTCGCCTCGTGTAACATCAGCGGTGGGGAGACACGTAAGCTTACTGAAATGACTAACTGGCGGTATTTCAACGAGAAACGAATGAAATTATATTGGGAGTTTTCCCATGACCTGTCCTTAAATCGGCTATTCCATGATAATTCTTATAATTTCCTTACTCTATGCTAGTTATCATGAAAATTACTTTGCCGTTACAAAGACATTTGGGGTATACTAAAGAAAATAGGGCAAATATTATATATGCCAAGATTCCGTCTGTTATTAGGCTCACTTTATATTCAAAGATCTACCAAATTCAGTTTGCCCTGGTCAATCGAGTGCAAATATACTTGATGACAATAAAAGTTAGGTTAAATTCAAATCAATTTTTAGTGACTTCGACGAATCCTTACTTAAAAATAACGCTTCTCATTTAATAAATCAAAACAAATAAAATGATATTATAAGAAAGATTAAAGAGAGCCCACAAATCGGTAAAATTATAAACGATACTCGGTATTTTTTTTAAATATTTGTAAAACATTTACCTAAAAGTCATTTAGATAAATTGTGGAAATTATTTTGGAAAATATAAACAATTAAATTTACAAAGAAATTGTTACCGATTTATTAAAAAACGTTTTTTAGACAGATAGGACTAATTATGTCGTTAAAGATTCATTTTCTGCACTTGCATCTGGGTTTTTCCTAAAAAACTTAGAAAGTATCAGAGACCAACAAGAACGTTTTTACCAAAATTGAAGGTTTTTGAAAACGAAACCAAGGATTTTGGGATGAAAACATGTTAGGGAATTATTGTTGCTCAATTATAAGAGAAACTTATTTAAATGAATATAACTCTTTTTAAACCAAATTGTCTGATTCCCTAAGCAAATAAATATTTTATAAACCAGACGTGATAGAATTTTTTTATTACTTTTTTTATTACTTTATTTTAATGAATACTAAAACTTTTAGCTGGGGTATAAAAACCGTGTAAACTATTGTAACAGATGTATAGGCACAATTTAAGGCTATAGTGTTTCATAAGGTCAGAAACTTGGATCTGCTATTAATTTCATTGTAAACTGTAAAGGGCGTCACAGCCGCTATCTTACAGATAATAAAACAAACTAACTTTTTAAGTCCCTCTGTACAAATTATAATTCTGTAACCTATTTCATAGTTAAACATTTATTTTTAGAAATGTGAATTTTTTAGGCGATTGTAGGAAAAAAGTCATTTTAACCTTTATTATGCTGTATCTTAAACTTACGGCATTTAACTTAAGTTTATCTTTTTATTATTTGCTAAGGTTTAAACTTTTAAAAAACAGCTTATGATTTGAAAACGCTCTGTATAGTTTACAAGTATTTGTCTTTTTAAATCTAGATATTTTTAAAAAGACTGATTAAATTAACTTTCGGTACGTATACCCTTATTAGGTAAAATATGTTAAAGCATGAGAATTTTTATTAAAAAGTTACATGCAACATGTTTACAATTTTGCAGATGGCTCTTTCTGACCTTAAAAATAAAATTTATAGCAGATTTTATTTTATCTTCTTTAGCCAAATATTTTACCATTAAAAATAAAATTATTTGTAAAAAACTTTAACCAGAATAAATTTTTACATCATGTATCTCCGAAGTCTTCCACCGTTGAACATGGGTAAGTTGGGTAGGAATTACCCTGTCTAGTGTGTCAATTTAAAAAAGGTAGCACCCTAATATGTCAACCCCTATAAAAAATCTAAAAATATGCAACACGTAAAGTTTGGTTCTTAGGGGAGAACCTTATAAGTTTGTTTTTATTTAAAAGGCGGTAACAGCAACCCCTATAATCTTAAATGAAAATAAAAGTTTAATTATACCCTGTTTAAAACAATAATTTAATTAAAAAAAATAAACACAGAGAAAGTCAAAATAACCCCTGTATGGGCAACGCGCACTACAGAAACGAACGTGCGCAGAAAGACGGCCCGAAAATATTCAATACTTATCAAAGGCTGATCGACAGCGAGCTCTCTGCAGTGTTGCCGGGCGTATTAGAATAAATAATATCCACCACGTATTTCTTAAAAATCCCTGTAATGGGGTATTTTGTTAGTTTGATTAACAAAATTGCATATATTGGTTTTAAATAAAATTTTCGCATTACTTTTTTATTTATTTGTTGTCTAAGAACATTTACCTAAGTAGTGCCACTGGTTGATTGGCAAATAGGGGTGCAAGAGACAAAATAAATAAGATATACAACTACTTAATACAAAGTTGAGAAATCATTTCCTATGAATAATAAAGGTTTCCTTTTACATTGAACATAACTAAAGGTATTTATACACCATTTTTTTAGAAAGTGCACAAATAATGCAAAATACAAAATAAACACATATTTAACGTTAAGGGCGTAGATAGCGTTAGACTAGACCAGCTTCTAAATCACTAAAAATCCTTGTTTATTCTTCAAAAATCTCTTGGCCTCTTTGTCATTAAAAATCCACGTAAACAGAAAAATCTTTAATAGCTGGCAACACTGGCTGAGTGGTTACAAAAATGCTTTAGTGTGCTAACTCTACATTTAATTTTGACTATTGTAACCTAGACCTTAGACCATAGACCTTATAATGGGGCCCATGCACTGAAGCCGCCCGGCTTATTGTGAGCCCTGCCTTTTTACGTCTGGGTGATGCCAGTCAGACGAGACCTACAGCTTAACGTGGGTTCCGAACCACGGTACTATGCGCGACAACCAGTGGTGGGATCGCTCGAGTGAATATTAAAAAACCGTTATTACTCGATTTTTGTGATGAGTTTTCGATTTATTTGAGTGATCAGAAATCGATAAAACTAGTTTTAAACATATAACTGTAGCAATGGTCGAAAAGCAGATTAATTAATGTAGGTTGCTTGTTCTACTAAAAACAGGTTTGGGATGCAAACGCAATATTGGTATTTATCCCCCTTGTTGTAGAGGGTATTCCATTTAAAAGGAAAAATGGCATATTATTTTACTTTTTCCATATTTTTAAATAAACTAGAGATAGCCAATCGATGTATTTTAGCTTGGGAATTTAAAAATCGTACTAAAAACAATTGCATAAAAACAAAGGAGCTGCGCCATCAATGTTGCATTTTTTAAATGGACCACCATATTTATAATTATATTTTTAAATTCATTGCTTAATTCTAAGTATTTTTATTAAAGGTATCATATGTTTGTCTTTAGGTGTTTTTAAGCCATCGATACATAAAGAGTCATATTTTCAGCTAACATTATTTAATTTAATATATCAATACACAATAAAGGTAATACGTAGATAACCTAATACTTCAAAGTTATTAAAATTTTACCTATTGGTGGATTTTAATACTAGATTTTTTAAATGAATTATTCGTTAGATGAAAACCACAAATAGTAACGGTATATTACAAGTGCAGAAAAAAGCCAGTAAAGCAGAAAAATACATTGATAATTTTCAAAGAAATAAAATGACTCTTTGAAGTATCACCTTCATTACCTTTATTTTATATTGAGATATTAATTAAATAAGCCAAAAATGTGACCTTTAAACGTTAATATTTTAAAAACAGTAAAAGATAAACATGTAATACCGTTAATAAAAACACTTAGAATTAACCATAGAATTCAAAAATATAATAATTATTAGGGTGTTCCACTTAAAAATACAACATTTATGGGGTAAGTCTTTTTTCAATCAAATGTTTTTTTTTTTAATACGATTTTAAAATCTTTCTGAGCTAAAATACATCCATTAGCTATCTTAAATTTTTTAACAATATTGGGAAAGTAAAAAATATGCCTTTTTTTTCTTTCTTAAATGGAATACCCTGTACATCACGCGAGTGATAACAAACCACAAAATACTTAATAAACCCTCTTAATTTTATTTATCTACTATTCCGCAGGCCTGCGCCAGCTTTTGAAAGCGATAACCAACTGGCGATTTCGATTATTTTGCAAACGGTTTTATTTATAAGGCGAATCGTTCAGCTTCAAGCACCAAGCGAAAATAACTTCTGAGTACTGGACTACTGAGTGATCTCTCGATTATTTAAATCGCTCTCAGTACCAAGTACCTCGGCTTTTATTCATTTGGTTATTTTCAACAATTAAAAACCACGTCCCCACCCAGAGAGATATCCGACCCTTCCAACTGACATCAATTTTAGGCGAAGAACCAATTCTAAAACGGTATTCTTCCAATTGGTTATGTTGACGTTTAAACAATGTATTATATGTCGAAGTTGTAACCACTATTATTACCGCGGTTATAATTGGTTGAACGCCTAAAACTGCTGTGAGTAAGGTCCGCATGTCTACGGTTGCGTTATACATTTTCACTTTGTTTCTCTGTTGTTTTTGGCAGGAGCAGGATTTGAATTTACCCACGACGGTTGTTAAAGAAAAACCTTATAATGCTTTAATTTAAATGCTTACAGCTCTTTAAAAGATATTTTTAATGGTGACATTATATATTTAGATAAAAAGTTATTATTTATATTTTTTTAAGTGTTTCATGTTTACTTGTTTGTTTTGCTATACTTAAAAAAATTAAATTAAAACTATGAAACTTGTATAAGTACAAGGAATTTCTCTTATCCCTTTAAGTTATTTTTGTAGAGTGGGTATCCAAATATTTATAAAAACCCTTTACAAACTGGCACTCCCTTCTTTTTATGTCGGGCAATAAAACATAAAAGTTACACATTACAATTAAAGTAATTGCGTTCTCTATCAATCTTGTCAAGATGAAAAGAGGTAAAACTAATCACCCTCTAGAATTGGTTCTGACATCTTTAATTACTGAAGCCGTCAGCGAATTGAAACTTTAATATCCAAAGACAAATCTTGGGAGACTTATTTGCTTAAGACAATGAAGGGTTGGTTAAAAAATTTAAAATTACAGTACGTGGGAGTAAAGTATTAATGAAGAAGCGGTTAATATATTTTATCCAACACTTACATACAGGGAGCAGCGTTTTTTAAAACTTACAATGGCTATATTTTCTAAACCAAGGCAAAATATCAAAGAGCAAAAAAATACCGTTTCCATAAAACCTGGGAAGGAATATAAATGACGTATTTTTAAAACACCTCTATTAACCCCTTAAGCTGAAGCCCCAGTCACTTAAAAAGTATTAAATGGCAACATCTCTTATATGGCACCTCTGATAACCTTATAAAAATGCTTTCGTCAGTAAAATAAATACTACCTTTAAATTTTAAAAAATCATATCTTAATATTAATATAGAATACCAAAAATTATTATAAGATTATTTAAAATTTAATAATAAAAAAAGTTATACACCCTCTATTCTGGTTAGTTTTGGTCAGTTCTCTTTTTGAATTTTGTCGACAAAAAAAGTAATAGCAACGGTTTTTCGTTGTTAAGCGCTTTTCAACACAGCTAACCAGAAGTTTTTATGGGGGTGAGTTAGCTCTACAGAAAGTATTATTTAAATTTATTAATATTTTTAATTAATTTTATATTATTTTAGCTGGAGATTTTCTGGTATTCATTATAAATAATAAAGTAATATTTTTCTTAAAATTTAAGGAAAGTATTTGATTTTCCCCAACTTTTTATGACCAACAAAAGGCATTTTTTATAAGCAAAGAAGTGCCACATAAGGGGTTTTACCATTTAAAATTCTTAAATGACTGGGGGTGCAGCTTAAGGGATTATTAAAGGTGTTTTAAAAAATACGTCATTAATATTCCCCCAAGTTTAAAAGAAAGGTTGTTTTTTTTATTTTTGATATTTGCCATGATTAAGTAAATACACTCCATTGTATGTTTTAAAAACGCACCATGTATAATATGTCCAATATAGATCGGATTTTAAGAGTATAAAGTATCCTATAAGTCACTACTTAGCTTACTACTTACTTATAGACATTATTTTATTTAAAAATTAAATTAAACTAAAACAACCTCATATATTACAATAAATTCAAGATTATATTAAGAGTAAAAGTTATTTTGTTGTATTGCGAGGGTAAAATATCAACTGGATTGGTTAAAAAATAAATGCAATACGGCGAAAAAACGAAAATAAAAATTGAACTTTGATGGCTTGTAACTCGAAAAGAATCACCCCACATCAAGTAGAATCACCCCTTAAGTTTCGTGATTGATTTTTGAATCACCCTGTATATATTGCTATAATTCGAAAACCCCGATGTTTAACTGTTTTTTATTTTGTTGGCAGCACGTTAATCAGTGGAAAAAATACTACAATTTTACTAATTTAACCTACTTCGTATCTCTTAATAATAAAGAAGTTAGAAATAGCGCCCACTTAAAAATGAGTCACCCTGTATAGGAGTTGCATAAAAGTAAGGAACCGTTTCTATCTAAATAGTGTAGCAAGCCTCCTTTGGTTAACACATAAAAATTAATATTTAATACCTCATGTCATAAATTCCTTAGACACCGAGATTTATTTACCATTTTTAAAATGTATCAACGATTATTGATATAAGTAAAAAATATGTTGTTAACTTTGACACCCTATATCTCCTTTGTTATTAACTTTTGGATATAGGTATGTTTGATAATCTCGTTTTTTTTTTTTTGTACCATTATTTAGGGGATCTCCTGTATAACTCCTTTAAATTTATTATTAGTTTTCGACTTACAATCCATTAAAGTTTATTAAAATGTTTGCTTAAAATTCTGTTGGTCGTGACTTACTGCCTTTTCACATTAGCGGAAGACGGATATCCGCCGACGGACCGACGCTATCGAAGTGTATGGAATCTCGATAAGACCATTCACACGTTGAGAATGCGGAAAAGTCGGCTGTGCGTGTGAAAGACCCATCACACTTCGATAGCGTCGGTTTGTCGCCCGACTTTCTGTCTTTTGCTAGTGTGAAAAGGCAGTTAGTTAGTCCCGTTACACATAGGGCGTGATACGCCGTGCAGTCACGACGTCGACCGTGAATTTTGTTTTACATGGGAAGGGAACTTTATGGTTGGGTTTTTTCTTCAATATGTGAAGTAACTGAAAAAAGGTATTGATAAATTAATAAAGTAAAGCAGTTGAAAACTTTTTTAGCTCTTCAAAACTTTTCCAGTCATATTTCCGCTTCGGCACGCCAAGGACATATTTTTACAATTTTGTGCCAAAAATGGCACGTAAACATGAAAAAGGTTCACTATCACTGTGCTACAACGATAAATTAATGGTATCTTTTTTAATAAAACCCTAAATACAAATAAATGAAAATATTTTACCGGTTTTTAAATATGTCCCCTTAAAAACGCATTTTGTACAATTTTGTTTTGTTTAGGAGATGATTTTTTAGTTTAAAGATTTCAAAACGGTTTATAGATTTTAGGATTTTGGCTGCACACAACACAAAATTTTTAATTCAAATACTACTTGCGAGATTATTTTATAGACAATGGAAAAGTTCGTTAGCAAGACAAAAAAAAGTTTGAATTATAAAACTGTACTTTTACCATAAAATATATACCATATCTACCGTACCGGCTACTAATTTATAAACTAAAATTAACTGCGTAAAAAAATAATTTTTTTATGTTAAACGAGTTTTATTACAATTAAAAATAATGATGGTTATGTCCCAAAAGCAAGTAGTATAGTAAGTCTTAGCTATCAGATCGTAACAACCTTCTTCTTAATCTGGGTATAAATCATACAAATAATAAAATCTTTGGGCGTAGCGTGTATACAGAGTATGATATTATGACAGAAAGAAGATTGGTACGATCTGGTAGCTGGGACTTTACTTAAATTATTTTAGCCTTTTAGTAATAACCTTTCATTATTTTTATTGTAATAAAACCTGTTTCAACATTTACATTTGGTATTACATAATTGTTTTAAGTTTGTAGATTTGTTGTAAGTTAATACTTTTTATTCTATTGAGTTCATTTAATGCCTTACTATAGCTAACCAGCTAGACCGGAGCTCTATTCTACCAATCAAGCCCTTTCATTTGATATCCATATTGAGGAAGTTGTGGAGAAAAAAATATGTATATCCGCCATTTTGTGGTGGCGGCCATCTTGATTTTAATTTTTTCATAGTGGGCTCTATTCTACCAGTCAAGCCTTTTCATTTGATACCCATATTAGAGGTAGTTGTGGAAAAAATATGTAATCCGCCATTTTGTGGCGGCGGCCATCTTGGATTTTATTTTTTTCATAGGGTCATCTTGGATTTTAATTTTTTTCATAGTGGGTTCTAATCTACCAATCCAGCCCTTAAAATTTAATACCCATATTTGGTTGGTTGTAGTAAAGTATTTTGTATCGGCGGTCATGTTGGATTTACAATCATAAAAATATGTTATATTGTATTGTCATCAAGATTAAGGAAGTATATCAAATTTCAGATCCATCGGTCGTCAGGAAGGGGGTCAAATTTAAATTACTAGATTTGACCCAAATAATTTCAATAATAAATAAACAGGTCAAGTTAAGTTAAAAAGTTTAAAAAACGGCTACTTTGCATGCTGCACACAATAAACGAGCGGCCTATCATGTTAAAAGTACATCTAGTACCTATGCCCTTACTCAAACCGTTCCTTCGTCAGGCGTGCGGGCCAGACGTAAGCTCGCGCAGTAAATTTAACATAAGCAGATAAAAAATTAAAACGCGCACTTATATGAAAGGTTACATTAATTTCAATCCAAAGCTATTGTCAGTCGTAGGGTGTACGGCGTTTCGTACGCCCCATGTGCAATGGGACTTATCTGAGAAATACAATTTATTTTTAAAACGATGTCCCGTGGCTCCCCAGAAACTTTCTAGTTTATACATTTAAATACTTTTAGTATATTTTCCTTAATGAAAAGCATATTTCTATAATTTTAGGGCCCTATTAAATAGCCTTGCAATAAACTTGAAGTTAGCGGTTAGCTAAAAAAATATGAAAGCAGTGTAATTTTGCAAATTTGCTTTAATTTGATTAAATTTGTATAAAGTGAGTTGGTCGGAACCGCTTTAAAGAAATAATAAATCAGAATTATAAAATATGTATCACATAGGATAAATTTAAAAATTTCCAAAAATTTCCAAAAATTACAATTTATTTGAATATAATGAATAAATTATAACTTCTAATTCTAAAATACTTTTTAATTTAACATGTTTTTGTATTTTTAAAAATAGAGGTAATTTACTCCTAAGCAGTTTTTGCTGTTTTTGACCTACTATGCAAATCATTTAACTTTTAATAAAACTACCTACTGCTAATACAGTTTCGGACCATGCACCAACTTTTATGAAAATATTTTTTTACAAATTGCAAATAAAAATGTTTTCCATTTGTTGCATACATAATGGACCACACTGTATATTTGCGTAAAACTTTGGACGTCCAGTGTGTATCTAAGAGATTCCGCGCGAGTTTATATATTATGAATTTTATTGTTTTTTTTTTCATTATTTATTAGGTTTTTAAAAATATTTATTGATTCTTAGCCACTATTATACCTAGTAACCAATTGGTTTGATTTTAATATGTAATATTACCAGGTACCAAACAGGTATTATATTTTGTTAATACATTGTGATTATTTTTGAAAGTATTTTGCTTTTTACTATGTTTATATATTCTTTTAAGAAAAAGTGGCTTTAGAGTTAAAAAACAAACAATTTGCTAAACGAAAATGATATTGCCATAATTCATAAAATTTTAAATGTAAATTTATTAAAAATAAAATTAATGCACATTTAAAGCAGCTTGTAACGGTCGTCGCGTGGGTAATGAATTTGGGTAATAAGCATGGTTAATAACTGTTAGTAATAAGTTATATTACCTGTTTAAAATTACATTAATAATGTATACATTTTTTTAAATCCTAAAAATAAACATTAGAAAACACAATAATAAAGTTAAAATTTTAACCAGACAAAAAGATTATTTATACTACAAAATAATGCTGTATTAACTAACGTCTTGTGAGGTTACAAATATTGCAAAACAAATTAATAAGAATAAAAAAGTGTTGATATTATCAAGTTATACATACTTGTTTGTCATAAATACATTTAATACACTTTTCCAGCACCCTGCTTTACTAAGACAGTTGTTAAGCTTTCCGCTTTCTAAAGACGTGAATTAAGTTCTAACTTTAATCTAAGTTTAAATCTAAGATTTTCTTCTTTATACTTCGTGCAACAAAATTCTTAGCTACACATTGCGATTAAAGTAAATTTATCCTCCATCGAAAACTCGTCAAGCGAAATGCAGTAAAACTAATCACTCTCCGGAGTTGTTTCTGACTTTCTTAATTGCATACTCCCTCCAGGGTACTACACTTCACTACGTCCATGGGGAGTTGGAACTTTGATACGTTGACGCTCTACCTTAAGGGATGATTCTGTTTTAGACAATAAAAAGTAATTTATAAAAGCGATCGCACAATACCTAAAATAAACGAATTGGAAAACTTTTTAAAAGACCTTTATTGTATTATAAAAATATAAATCTAAGTAAAGTTTTTATTAAATTTAACTTTTGGGACATAAACAAGCCCTGCCCGTTTATGTAAAAAATAAATTAACACTAGAAAAATTTACTTTAGGGTTTTTATGTTTTATATTAAACTTAAATACTTTTTTCAATAACCATTAAATAAATGCGTTGTTATCTAAGGCAGTGGTCGGAATTCTGCTCACAGCATTTACGACGTATACACGAAGTATCGGGCAGAATCATGTGAATTTATTCGCCGCTTTTCCGTTTGAAGGACGCTGAGTCAGTACCGTATTTAAATAAATTTTAAAAAATACAGTTACATCAAAAACGTCTAACTACGCTATATGTCAATTGTTGCCGCATTTAAGAAAAAAAGTATTAAAAGCAGTCCCGGATCTAGGAGGGGTGGGGGGCAAACGGTGGTGTTTGCCATGGGTCACACCTTCAAGCGGCGGCAAATTGAAACATGGAATTCGTAAGAAAGTGGCGATTGTAAGAGAGAAAGACCTTTTTTAATTGGTCGTCTTTAAAGTTATTATTTTACATAGGTATTTAAAAAGAAAGCACTTTTTTTTGCTCTTTAAATTTTTTCTCAATAAAAAGGCCAGGCGGGGCGGCATACGGTAAGTTTTGTCCCTCGTTACAAAAATAAAGATCCGGGGCTGATTAAAAGAAAGTAAAATAAGTAAGTACATAAACTAAATGTATTACATAAGTTTAATCAGTTTAACTGAATAAATGAAATGTTTAGATCAGAATAAGAATTACCTTTGATTTAAGTTCAGAACATAAATAAAAAACGTATTTTGCATGTCTGAGCCACCATCACTTTATCATTCTTGAATAAATTGCTAAAAACTTCAGAACTGAAGAAAACATTGTTGCCTATAACTCGCATGCCTCTGTCTATTAAACTAAGATAAAAACATACCCAAAGTTTTTTAAGATCAGGAAAAAATTGTGACTTTTCTAATTACGCATTCATGTTTAGTAGTCCAAAATACATCACAGAATCTGGGTCAGATCCTTTTTTTAATTTATCAAGTGACATTAAACTCACGATATTAAATTATTATTCCTGTCAACGTGACCATGGTAATCCGTTTACTTCAAAGATAATTTAGCAAATCTTTGTCCTTATTCACTGTTGACGTATCGTGTCCATGATATTTTTTTTATATCACTACCTGATTTATATTCGTAAAGAAATGTTAAATAATATAAATTATTATATAAATATATAACAAATATTTTTCTTTACACATTAAGATACTGAGATTTTAAGAATTTTAAATTATTTAATGATTTAAAAAAGATTTAAGTCCGGTACTGGACATGACTTTTCAATGCGCATGTACCAAGAACCTTCCGGTGGGCCTCGAGTTTGTTTACTGCGCGAGTTCGTAAAAATCCGCAAAAGGCAACTAGGCTCTGTGTATTTTAAATGTGAGATATCTATGATATCTGTTAGCAGTATTAATCATTCTGACCACTTGTGAGTGTGCTTACAAATTCAACAAGTTCAACATAACCTAACAAAGTCGTTTTTGGTATAAAGATAAGTGGAAGATGTGGTATTATTAATAAATATGAGTAACTGCTTACATTTAAACCATTTCCGCAATTAAGGAAAGTGACGATAGATAAATTTTATTAAAGACGATTGAAATCACGGACACAATACATCGATTCAAATAAATGACGCCAAAAAACATCGCTTGATCGTTGGTTGCGACACATCCTCAACTTTTAGGCGGTTCGAGGTCTGAGACGCAAGGAAGGGCACTCCACGGAGAAAAGTTGGCAAGACTGGGTAAAATCAAAGCTGATAATCAATCCAGTGGCATCTAGAATTTACGCATTTCATTTTGCATTGTTTTGGAAGTGATATTTGTTGAAAGATATAATTCCAAATGTTTTTTTTAATGTAAATCAATCTACAACTTGATAATAATTAAAAAATGTGTAAACGATTGTTCTACCAATACAATAAACTGTATATCTCCGGCACTGAACAACATGGCCAAAAAATGGGAGATATGACGTCATAACACGTCAAAGCAATATGGCCGAATGTCGCGACCCTATATAGACCGACTTCGGATGCTAACGATCCGACCCGTGAGTACTGTCAGTATTAGGGTGTGACGTCACATGTGACGCCATAGCTTCCACAACGTTAACGGTAAGCGTGAAAAGCACGAATCGGTCCATGTGTTTGTACGCTATGAGCGCTGTGAGCATAATTCGGACCGCGGCCTAAGAGATAAACTGCTCCAATTTAGTAAGTATCTAACTTTTTCTTATACTTTTACGCACTTTTTACACTTTGAATTAATCTTTTGTTTTAGTACAATGCATAAAGTATCTTTTTTATACAGCACTTGCTTGACGGTTCGTGCTATTAAACTACCAGTTTTAAAAAAGCATTACTTTATGCAACTGTTACATGAATTACTACTTTTAATTTACAAAAATACATACTTTAAGATCAGTAGTAGAGATTTTTTTGCATTTAAATATTAGAAAGTAGTAGTTGTAATCCTAATTGGCGTAGGCGTCACTATAATGCTAATATGGTTTTGAAGTACCCTTATCTGTTTCAAAAAGAAGTTGCAACTAGACAAGGGTTTGAAGTATTTTATAGTTTACCATTTATTCCATATGACGTGATTATACAACAAAGTTAGACTAGGCAATATATATCTTCTGACAGTCCGACATTGATAAAGGAAAGCTAATTTTACTGGTTTAATGAAATGATCGGAAATATATGCAATTTTTATTTAAAACTTTAACCAATTTACTTTTATTATAGGTCAATTAAAAAGTTTAATTTTAGATACTTATTTTAAGTAATGTGCTTTGTATATGCACAATATTCATAATAAAATATTTCCCTTTTTTAAATAGTAGGGAAGCCCATGATGCTAAATAAAGATTAACTTGAGTGTCATAGAGACCTAGTGAGTTGCAAAGCCTAAAGAATAAGAATAAAACAAAGTAATATAATGCATACATTTTCATCGGTGGGGGAAGTGTTATCATTTCGGCTTGTGAAAATCGTTCGAATCGCATCGTATTATATATTTATCTTTAAATTGTTTTCTTCAAAATAACAAAAAAAAAAAATAGTCAAAATCGAGAATGTCAATATTACGTTTTTTTACAACTTTGTGGCCCTCCGTTTTTTAAGGCACTCTCAAGTTGTCAGATTAGTGAAATTAACACTGTTTATTATGTAATTAACTCATTTATCTTAATTTAACACTTTCGAAAATTACTGATGAATACATTTTTGTTTTTTACGATCGGCCTTGTATACGGAGCTCGTTTTTGGTGGAGGTACTTAACCGGGTACAAGGTGTCCTCCGGTATATTAACCTGCAACGCGAAGTAAATCACGAAATTTTCCTCCTGGGCTTCCCTACTTAAAATAATATTTGTTAAATTGTAAAGATTTAATTATTCTGTAAGTGTTTATTTTAATCAAATATGTTTTCACAAGCCTCAAGCCTTATTTAATTCTGTCAGTTTAAAATTAGCTGAGTTTGTAAACATTTTATTAAGGCTTTTATAAAGAGCCTAAAGGGCATTGCCACAAGCTTAATGACTATTTTATAAAAACTTAGAAAAGGAAATACAATACAAATATATTTGATAAATTTATAGTCAAACAATTTACCTTTTTAGAAACAAGAAATATTTGCAGATATTTTATAGTTGTCCTAAGTTAATGTTTAATAACTACTTGTATTAGTTGTTCTCTAAATAATTACCCATATAATATGTCTTGCTTCAGCAAGTTATAAAAGAAAAAAACAAATTACACTGTTAGATTTTTCCTAAAGTTCTTAGAAGGTAAACTTTATATTGGATACATTTTTCGTTCTTTTATTTTGTAGTTTTTGTTAAAACTTTAAAAACTTGTTTAGCCTGTTTAATTTAGGTTTTGCAGTATAAAATAACATATTACTTTACTTATTACGCCCAGGTACTTTCAGCCCTTTTGTTTCTTGTTACTGTAACAAAATCTTATAAAATTTAGAACAAAATGGGCTAAGCATGTATCTACTAATGTTTTTTGTCTCCAGTGCGCCTACACTGTTTATATAGGAAAATTCAAAACAAATTACCTTAAAAATGACAATACTGGAAAAGTGTTTTAATCCTTTTTACCATACTAAAAATTTCATAAAATCGGCATTAAAATACCTAAAATTTGGTCCGCCATCTTGAAAATAGCCACTTTTTTTATAAACCATCAAATATTATTGAAAATATAAGTATAAATGAGTATGGGAGCATAAAACATACATCTACTAACGCTACAGCAAAATCTAGAATAATTGACATTAATTTGTGTGTTACCTTAGAAATATTTTTCTTTATTAGTCTGACTGCGTTCTTGTGTATAAAAATATTTAAGATTAACATGTTAACTTTTTCTATCTCCCACTAGTGAGAATTTTTTTTATTCCATACCCATTTTTTAATTTCTTTTTGGCAAAATCTAATGTAGGTAGTAGGCAAGCCAAGTCCAAATCCAAATTGGGTGCTCCATAGGCTTGGTAATGATTTGTAGTTATAGCTCCATAATTTTCCAAAGTTCTTTCAAATCCTATTTTTTTTAATTTGCAGTTGACCTTAAAAAAATTGACAGCTATTGATGCAATACATCAGTTTCTTGTCGTGTATTTTGGTGTTTTAAGTCACAATTAGAAATAGCACAGTATTAACTTTTTAGTATTTTTTTAATTTTCTCAGAATTTAGATGTCGTAAATTTTATTTGGCTTAGCAACTTAACTTGGCCCTAACAAATAAATAATATTTGTAAGTTGTACCTTGCTTATAAGCAGCACGGCAGAATTGGTATCTTACCCTACAATTACCACGGATTTATTGTTTTACTTATGTTAATGTATTTTAATGGGAACATTTTTATCTGCTTTAACTAGGATAGTTGTGATACCAGTATTTTAATATTTTTGAATTGCCATATTTTTATTATTACTGCACAATAAAACTTTTTCTAACTTATTAAAGTCCGTGCTGTATGCACACATACATTATTTGGATGCCCGTTATGCGTCAAAATCTACGAGTTTTTTATAAAATTCAATTAATTGTTTAAAGTCATAACCCTTAAAAACTTGATAACAAAAATAATTGTATTTTATAATGAAATTTCTAATCTTCCTCTGGTACTGATGAATAAAATACAAACTGGAAAAAAACATTTATTTGTTAAGGCTCCGTGAAGTTTTAGATCAAATAACAATAGACATTTCTTAAAGAGAAATTGTCCATAATTATGTTATTACAACTGCTGTATAATAGCAACAAAATCAGGTGTCAATTTTTTTAAGACTAATTGCAACCAGAAAAAAATGCATCTGAAAATCTGTTTTTGATGGCCCGGTACAAAAAAAACAATCGTGCCAAGAATCTCCAACAATTGGAATTTTTTAAATATGTGTCATTAAAAGCACCTAATTCAAATTTTAATTGGGAGTACCTAACACCTACAGTGTGGGCCAAATTAAACTTGAACACTTTTTAACTAATAATAACGTTTTATCTGATTGGCCCATCTTTTTTATTTTTAAGGGGCTAATAGGTAGATATGTTTTTTTAAGGTTGTTCATTTTGGTCATTTAAATTTAAACAGGACTAGACTAACGGGTCTTTTTTAAAAGATGCAATAAACTTCGTTGCAAAAAAATTAATTTTAACTACAAATAGGTTAATACGTTTATTTTTAACTAATTTACTGTTAAGTTGGTCAGTATTATATTATAATTAAAATTTCTAAATCTTTAAATTTTTGACAGCTTTGCCTTTACTGAATAATTTTTTATATTTTGTTTATAAGAAAAACGTATAAGCTTAATTGTGGCCAAATCTGATTTTTTTTAACGAGGCCAAATACAGTATTTTGGAAAAAGTCCCGTAAGTCCAGTCCTGTCTAAACCTATTTGACCAAAATTGACAAACCTAGAGAAAACATATCCACTTATTAGCGCTTTAAAAATAAAAAGATTAACGCAACAGATAAAAAGTTATTATTAGTTAAAAACTGTGCAAGTTTAATTTGGCCCACCCGGTACACCGGATTCTAGCAAAAAAATATTATTTTAGGGTGTTTCTTTAGATTCAAGAATCTAAAAAAAACAGTCCTTCGATTAGAAAAGGTAACTCACTATGAACTATAACAACAATGAAACCAAAAACAGGAGTTTACATTCTAGAAGGGGTTTATGCTTTTACAGCAGAATAATTAAAACAATGCTGCTGCAAAATATCCAACGTAGTTTATTTGAATGCGTATAAAAATTGAGGTGGCGTTTCATGTGCTGATTCAAGTATTAGCTTCAACAAAAGTAAAAATGACAATTAAACTATTAAAAACCAACAATATTTTAGTAAGCAATAGTAAGTTATTATTACTATTGTAACATATTATGTAGAACCTTATTATTTTCATATACGGTGTGTTTCTAAAAATCCAGAAAATTTAAGAAGAAGACTTCTTCTTTGAAATAAAGGGTAGTTTGCTTTATAAACAAAGGGTCAAATGTCAACCGGTGGGGAGATATCGCGGTAAAAAATGGCAAAAAAATAAAGTCTTTTATATCAAAAACGAAAAGCGCTGGAATAATAATGAAATATTACGAAAATCTTGCTATTAAAATCATTTTATAAAAAATCTTTTTTCTGCTGTCACCTATGAAGGCATATCTACTATGTTCTTATTTGACGTTACTTAGTAGTTCAAATGCAATGCTAATTTTATTTTTAAACAATGTTAAGAGATATTTTTGGTATTTTTTTGTGATTTCTCCAATGGTTTATTTTTGGCCCCATGTTTATAAACCACACTACACCTTATTTTGAACAAAGAATCACCTTCTAAAGGCATTTGTTTAGAAACACCCTGTAAATGCAAGAACGCAGTCAGATTGATGACAAAAACATAGGTATAAATGTTTTTTGTACTCTTTAATTTGTAACTTTCTACTTGTTTCGATATCTGTTAAATTGTTTATGAACAGGTTGACGTATAAAAAAGAGCCGATTTTTGGATGGTTAACCGAATGCCGCGGAATTTATAGGACTTTAAGTATGTTAAAAATGACCCAAAGAAAAACCATTTTTCACTAGCCCCAGCTCCAGGATCATTTGTTCCGAGGATATTGCTAGTTGTACTAAGGTATTAGAAAAAAGGAGGTTAACCAAAATTTCCAAGACATCCAAAATATCACTTAAATAAATCAGTATTTGGTAGTTGGGCAAATTCGTTAATTTAATTAACGTATATTTAAGTAAAAAGACACAAATGCATAGTCTGTTTAAAATCTATTAGAACACGTTAAGTAAGAACATTAAAGTGTAAAGTCCTTTTAGAAATGCCTAAATAAGTCCCAAATATATTGCTTCTTGAACTAAGTAAATGTATTTTGCATTTACTTAACATTTAGGTCTGACTGCTAGAGTTAGGATTATTAAATTTAAAATAGGATTACGGCATACGGAGCATTATTTTATTATTTAATTAACATGTCTAATAAATAGGTAAAAATTTGTAAAATTTTAAAAGGTTTTATTTATGATAGATTTTAATTTGATTTTAAAATAAAAAATAACTAGGCTATTCTAGGATAAGCCTATCCAGAAAATAAATAAATATAAATGTGCACATCGTTAATTTAATAAATTCTATTTCAACTTACATATAAATGTTGTCATTGAATTCATACACCTAGTGGAGTTTCTTTACCTAAAAAAATAAACATTTCTTTATTAACTTAACTGGTAGAAAAAATGCCAACTTGCTGGTATAACAAAATTATATAAATTTAAGCTTTTTGCATGACCTGGAATAAAATATTTTTTTCTAATCCGGGAAACAGTTATAAAAAAAAGCACTAACTATTTATTTAGAACCAAAACAACTTTAATTTACTTTTTTTTCTTTAGCTTTTAAAATTAAGGTTACTTTAAGCATTTATAATAATATAACATTTTTACATTAAAACATTATAAAAAAATAAATTTATTTTTGTTACAAAATTATTTTATTTAGTTTTATTGCTTTATTTTTTGTTTCTTCCTTTAATCGACTTTAATGGTGTTTAATGTTATAAAAGTATACAGCTTAAAATATTTATAATTTTTAATATAAACCGTACACAAAAGAATTAATAAAATTTAAGTTTTATTTAAAAGTTTTAATTAGACAATAAGGTAAGTGGATAGAATATGCCCACCCTAAGCGTTTTTTATTTTAAACAACGTAATGATAAATAATATGACCATATCTTGTAAGTAATATGGCCAAGTATAAAAAAACAAACATAAAAAAAGATATATATTGACTACAGGGAAAATAAAAGTACATAAGTTATTTTTTGTCTAAAACTAACTTATTTAACTAAAATTACAAAAATTTAACACAACTTTTATGCAACTTGGCCTAACTATAATGAATACACTAGGAACAGGTTGTCTAAATCTAAAATTTGTATTTATAATTTGCCCTATTCTTTTTTATTTAAAAATAAGTGACTATCTTTTAAAACATATTGTAATAACTGTTTTATTTCATCATTTCAGAATAAGGTATTGTTAATCGTTAACAATAATTTTTGAAATGTATTCGTATAGGTAAAGAATAACACTGTATAATTTAATTTTATATTTATATTTAGGTAAAACGTAAATCCACTTTAACATAGATATACACATTATTATTTCTGATACATCAAAACCACACAATTATTAGACATAATAATAAATTATTTATAGATTACCTATTCTATTATATGATATCAAATAGTGTTATTGATTTTCTTGGAAATATAACCCCTATATTTTGAGTATACCACTTAGCAACCCCATGTAAATATTTTGCAAGCAAGCAAGTCGTAATTTTGTTATCGTGAGCCCCAATATGGTTTTAAAAATATTTAAATTAAAGTATACAATTTTTAAAGAATTTCATCTGTTCCGCTTAAAAAAAAATAGGAAATTTTTTTAATTGCATGCCTAGTGCTTATCTTAAGGTTTATTTTTACTTTAGTTTCTATTTATAAATATTAAGTTTAAAATTAATTTTTTGGTAATAAATTAAAAGGTTCTAGACATTGTCACGTTTTAAACACTACTACTTTCTTGGACTTCGTGTGTATTAGTTAAAAATAAAAAACAATGAAAGTCCAGAAAGAAGTATTATTAAAAAAATATATTTTTATTTATACTTTTTATTTAGAGAATAAAAATTTTGTAGTAAAAATTTAATTTTTGGTTGGCATTTCCAGAGCAACAATAAAATATCTCGCAAAGTAAATAAGGAATACCTGCTTCACTGTAAAACCTTATTTTAACATACTTAATTATTACTAATAAATGTATTTTTAAATGTAATTATTTTTTTACCTCAAAACTACTCAGATCTTTAAGAATTTTCTTATATGGGCTTTATTAGCTCTTTTCACTTTAGAAATAAAGTTTGCAATTCGTAAATTGATAATTATGTCAATAAGTAATTAATGTATTAATGTAATAATTTTGCACTTTTTTAAAAATAATGAAAGTGGTGGAAATGGACCTTCGCCGATTAATTAAACTTACCAATTTTAAATAAAAAATAAAATTTAAATCATAACGTGTCGGGACAGAGACATTTATTTTATAAAAAAAATCTATTTTTCTGCTGCCACCTATTAGGGCTTATGTAATATCCCTTTATTTAACATAACTTCGTAGTGTAAATACAATACTTATATTGTTTTTAAGCAAAAATATAAAAACATTTTTTGGTAAATTATTTCGCGATATCTCCCTGATTTTTTTTAAAATCCACGAAGGCTGAAAGCCTAAGTACTATCGGTACCATCGGTTGACGTTTGACACCATGTTCATAAAGCAAACTACCCCTCTATTTTAAACAAGAAATCACCTCCTTAAATTTTCTGCATTTGTTTAAAAATACTCGGTATATTGTCTTATTATACAGTTACTTGTTACAGTTATTAAATTTATGTATTATTATAAAAAATAATCTGATAAAAATACATTTAATACTTACCTTACATTTACGGCGAAGTGTGTTCCAGTGCCTTAGACCTTGCTGGCTATTAGCGTCAATACATTTTGCACTTTGTCTGTCTTGTTGAGCTAACTACTAAATTTCTGACCTTGGCCGCCGGCAGGATTCGAACCCACCTCACGTCGCGCGTCGTTTGTGTGCTCTACGACCTAACGCTTTAGCACGCTAGGCCAAAACTCGACCTTAAATATACTTAATCCTTGTAATTATATTTTAAATTATTTTAAAAATACTCAACAATAAGTTTTCAACTTAAAGGGTAGGTAAATAGGTATATCTTGGTATATAAAATTATAATTTTTAAAGCTATTTAGGTCAAAACTTATTATTTATACTACATTTTGTAATAAACTATGTATCACTTATTTATAGATCTATGTATTATGGTATAACATGCACGAAAGGATATTGCATTACAAACATTGATTTTCTGATATAGCAAACCGTTACCACGAATTTTTAATAAATATTTTATAAATTTGTACAAACACATACCCATATGAAAAAAATATTTATTAAAGAATGGGTGTAAAACTTTAGTAAATAAAACATTTTTAAATATTGAATGTGATAAGGTACCATTACCCATGTCTAAAATATAAATGTCATTTGCACTTCTTGCTTGGCACTAGGTCAAAAATAAAAATTAAAATTTAAAATTTAAACTTAGTTACTTGGGTCAACTGACAGGTCATTGCAGACTGAATAAACACCTGGAAACTATGGGCCTGGCAGAAGAAAACCTATGTAGGTTCTGCCAGGAGGAGGAAAAAACCACAGAACACGTATGGTGCTACTGCAAAGCCCTTTGTCGTCTGCGGTTTGCAAGGCTGGGTGAAGAAAAACCTAAAGCGGCAAGATATACCAAGGGGCCAGTTTCAAGCTTGTGGAGTCTGATTAAACAGACCGGCTTGGATAGCATGCTCTAACCTATGGACGGAGGACACACAATAAACCTGAGCAGGTTGCAGTGTTAGAGGATATGCAATCCACCTCCTAATCTAATCTAATCTAATCTAGTTACTTTAAAGTAAAATGTTGAGAAATATTAGGAATTACGGTCTGCTATTGGTTGTATTTGCGATTTTTTTAACCAGATGTATTTAAACAAAATTGCAATTTATAGATCAGACATAAAAAATAATTAAGCCTGGCTTTGAAGCCTGTAAAATGTGGATTTATCCTTGATATTTTTTCCGTTAGACATTTTTATAATAATTTACTACTAAAAAGTTTTTTTTTGTAACAATTTAAACAGGCAATATTTAGTACAAATGGGGTTATTTTATTCATAATACTTAAAAAAAACCTACAGTGTATCTACGTAAGTTGGCGTAATATAGGAAACTTTTTTATTCATTATTTTACGAAAAAAGTTAATTCTTATAAAAAGTTCTGCATGGTCTAAAACCAATAATACAATTATCAGATATCAAATTGTGTCAGTCACATACGAGGTTTTGCCAAAAATGTAATTTTTGCTTGAGAGTAAAGTACCTGTATTTTTGCTAATATCGCAAATTGTTATAACAAAAAAAATAAGAATTAAAAATTACTTCTTAATATGAAATTTTGTTCATTTTCAAAAAAATGTTTAATGGTGGACAGAACATTATTCCTGTTTTAATAACAATAAATTTAAAAAGTTTATTCAAATCTGTGCTATGACATTTAGAATTATGAAATGTAATGCTCTAATGTACAAACCTAAATTTTAACCATTATCGCAATTTTTTTTTTGGAAATAAACACAATTGCATATTTAGAAGTAATTTTTATTTCTAAACATCTTTTCCTATACCAGTTTTAGATATTGGCAAAAATACAGGTACTTGGGTAAAAATTAAATTTTTGGTCAAACCTCGTAGATAACTGACACAATTTGATATCTAATGGTTGCTTTTTAGGTTTTAGACCATATATACCTTTTTTTCGGTAAATTACCAATAAGAAAGTTTTTCATATGACGCCAACAACACACTGTATATCTCCTTAAACGAAAAAAAAATTTAATTAGGAATCGTTTGCTTGTTTTTAATTGCAATTATTTTATAAAAACAAGTAACTAATAATTTGCTGTGATAATTACCTGCCACCATTTTAATGTCACCTTATGACTTTAAAATATTTTAAAAGCATGTAACTAAGGTTGTAACATATAATTTATAAAACGGAAAAATACCGTAAATGCCTTTTAAAATATTATAACCCCACCCTTGTGACCCGATAATTACGCCAATAATAAAGATTAAGTAACTAATGTTTATGCATAAGTGTGGGAAAATATAAGCAAGCTGTTTATGAAATAATAAATATTGTTAATATACCGAGTGACACAGAATACCTGCTTCTCCATAAATTCATACATAAAACAGTTTTGCTAGCTGTATTCTGAAAGTTACCATGGCATTTTGCTAAGTTATGAAGTAAAACAAATTTTTTTATAATTATTTTTATCGAATACAAATTTTATTTTCTTTAAATTTGCTTAATAACATTTTATCAAAAAAATAAAAAATAAATGTAGTTAAATCGTAAACAAAAATATATTTTTAGGTTTTTTTCCGAATCCTGTATACAAAATCATCATTTTTTCTTTGTAAATAATATTTTTTACAAGCAAAATTTTTATCAAAAATAACTTTTTTAACAAAAAAAAGCAATTTTGTACCATCTGTCCTCTTTTAAACTCCATTTATGAATTGCCTAGTTAAAACTTTGTTTTGAATTTTCTTTAACCGATACGTCTTAAGGTTTAGGCTACATTTAGGAATATTACCATATTTTATTTTACTCTATTATTATTTATTACCTTTATATAAATACATACATTTTACCAAGTCTACTTAAAATGATTTAGGATAAACCTATTTTTGGCAGCGTTCTTCAAGGGCATAAATATTGATTGGGCATATGACTAGAAAAAAATTAGAAACTTGCCTTGTGGGAGATTGCCATCATACACTGGAACACCCTTTATATGAAATTTAAAGTAATAATGTACACCACTATTTTTGCTAAATACCACAATTCTTATAACAAAGTTAAATGTTTACTCTAAACACCCCAAATCTAGTTTAGTCTATTTTTGTTAATACGAACAATTACGTCGACCAGTTCACTAACTTAACAAATAACACCACTTTCTTAATTAGGCTAACGAAAACAGATCTTCTAAAAGCACAAAAGCGATGTAAAAACGAAGGCGAGCAAAAAGTGAAGAATGGGTTGAATCGAAATTGCGAAGTATCGGAAGTATCTACTTTAAATTAAGCGATTACACTTTCGGAATTCATTAGTCTTAAGTCACGAATAGCACTTGAATTACCATTATTATTTCAGTTTAAATGAAAATTGACGCGGCTGAAAATGCAATTTAGTTATTGGTCTTTAGAATTTCAGGTTATAAATTAACGTTTAGTTAAACCAGAAAATAGGTTAGGTGGTTACTGCAGTCGTATTATAATATCAAATAAGGTGTTGTATAAGAAATATTTACTTTGAAAATGCGTGACTTTAATATGCAAAATATATGTTTGTAAATTATTTTATAAAATAAACTTTAAAATGTTTTTCGCAGTTTTTGTAATATTTTTGGAATAATTTTGTGAATACGAAGATTTTGTGTTTTTTTTGTCAATTTTTTTTAAATAGGCAATTTTATCATATTTGTAAAGTGTATGATATACAATATCATTATAATAATAATTACTTGTTGAATTATGATACACTTTTCTTTAAACAAATAAAACTATTAATTTACTTGCTGAGGATAGCTTCAACACCATTATTATTTGGTTTAAATGAAAACTTACGTAACTGAGAATGCAACTCGGTTATTGGTCTCAAGAATTTTAAAATATTTATTCAACATTTAATTACTTAAAACATAAAATAGGTTTAGTGCGAACCACAGCATTATTACAATATTAAATCGGCATGTTAATTAGGGTGTCTAAAAATTTTTATGTCAAAATTAATTTTATTTAACACACTTTTTCTTTACCAGATTGGAACAAAAATTAACTTGCAATGATAACACAAACACTACTATTATTCGGTTTAAATAAAAATTGACGCAGCTGAAAATCCAATAAAGTTATTCGTTTTTGTTATCTTAGGTCTATAATTAGATGTTAAGTTTAACCAGAATATAGATAGTTACTGTAGGATTATTAAAATATTAAATGAGATGTTGCAAATAAAATCACCTGAAAAGTATTTATAATTAAATTGTGAACTTAAATACGTAAAATATATATAGCAATTTTATTACCTTTAAATAGTTTTTAACTTGTTTATGTGTGATATACTTTTGTTTAGCAAATAAGAATACTAATTTATTTAGACACGATAGCACAAAGAGCAATACTATTTTAGTTAATATAAAAATTGATGTTTCTGAAGATGTAATTTAAATATAAGTCTGAGGAATAATAATATATAATAATTAATTAATTACTTAGACCATAAAATAGGTAAGGTGGATTTTTTTAAAAATTAGTAATGATAAGTTAGGCAATTTTATTACATTTTTTAAAAAGTTTATGATATAAAATATAATTTATATATTTCTAACATGTTGATAAAGTATATACTTTTTTTACTGGATAAGATATACAACGTCTACTTAAGTTTGCACCACATGGAAAACTTCTCTATTATTAATTTAACGCAAAAAGTTATGTCTTATAAAAAGTTCTGCATGGCCTAAACCAAAAATAATCAGATATTAGTTTTTTGCAGAGGTATATCAGGTATAAAATTATGAATTTTTCCTAAGTGAAAAGTACATTTGTTTTTTATAATTTCGAAAATTTCTATAAAAAAAAGATACTTAAAATAAAAAGTAGCTTTTAAATGCGCAAACTGCTTAATTTAAAAGAAAAACTATTTGTAACATTTATTTTCTGCGGCAACGGATGTTTCTGTGATTTTTTGCTGTTTTAACAGTTTTCTTTCTTTTAATATTACAGGGTTATTTATTTTAAAGTTAACAACGCCTTATTTTTTAAAAAACATTTAAAGCAATTTGGTATGTTCTTTTTCCGTAAAATTTATTAATCTAATTAGAAAAACGTTTGAAAATGAAACAAAAAAATCACAGTCGAATGACGTATTTTTTAAATGAAATTACCCGGTATATTTTAATATCAATAGATAAATATTTTCACGAGAAATTCGGTAACATAGAGGTTGCTGGGTTTATTGCCTGCGGATCTAATGCAACTGCATTATACTATAAGAATAGTTTCATCTAAAAAAACCTGGCTGCTACAGGTCACAGGTGCTTATTTATCAAAGTCAAGAATTTTAAAAATACGTTTAGGTTTTTTTGGAGTAGTTTAATGATAACACAACACATTTTATTTCCAAGTATCTTTAAAACGTGTAAAATAGAAATATTACTTGATATTTATTACTATGAAAACTGTTTATTTAAAAAAACGCAAACAAAAAACTAATTTTGCTATACTAAACAAAGAAGTTTAAAGTAGAATAGTAATTTATGCAACAAGTGTATAAGGTGATTTTTTTTCGAATGGGAAGTTTAACAGCACGAGCCGTTAAGCGAGTGCGGCAATCCCATGAGTAAAAACAAGACACTTTATGCTTGTGTTACATACTATATTTTTTTCCACGACCATATAAAAATTTCCCATAATACTATTTTATACATGTTTTATTTATCTAAACTGTTTTATTTAAATTTTTGCAGCACAGCCATTATATTGCAACAAAAATCATAGCCTCCTTATTTTTTAAAAGACAATTCTGCTTTTCGTAACTCTGCATTTATTATTTAATTTTAAAAAATTGTATGTAAACAGTATAAATTCCTTTTAATTTCTTAGTCATCCAAATTTATTATTACTATTATCTACTTTATTTGCAAACTGTCAAATTTTAAAACTAGTGACACATGAACAAAAAGAAATAATGACGAAATCAAAGGTAACTTGACCGTTTGGTTCAGTTGATGTCGCGTTTACTGTTACATTGCATAAATTGATATTTAAGTATATTTTAGTAGGTATTAAAATAAAACACTAATTCAAAGTGTAAAATGAAGCTTCGAAGGGTTTTGCACGACCGTTAAAAAAGTAACTTCTTTTAACACTTTATGTAGTATACTAGAATGAGATACTTTAACTCCATGTTAACGATTAAAAAACAGCATTTTTTAACAATCGTGGAAAAATTATCTTTTGAGTTTTACTAGTAGAAACATTGTTTATAAAAAAACGTGTCTGACAAATGTTTTTAAATAAGTTTACTAGGGAAAATGTCATTAATATTTTTAAACATTTTTGAGTTATTTGCATTTGCCTAAATTTTTGTCTTAAGCATAACATGGATATAAAATATTCAACAATTTTATTTTTCTTCCTAAAGACTTGAAAGTCTATTGTGCATAAAACACAAATGAAACGGCCGGTAAAGCTAGCCACAAAATATGTATGTTCGTTTTTATTGTTACTTGTATTTCTAAGAGAATCCTTTATTTTTAGGTATGCATGGATTTTAAAATAAAAGATTTCTTATTTGCACAGAAATGAGATAAAATAAAGTCATTTGAGAATGCACAAACAGTTTTATTTTAAAATTATATAAAAACACATTTTATTTTATTTGGTTTTTCTTTCTTAAATGGTTATCTTAATATCGTTGCTTTTAAAAAACATTTAATTACTTTTAAAAACATCTCACACATTATCAGTAGGCTATAAAAGCAGCATAACATCTTTAAAAAACTACGAAAAAGTTTAAAAAATATTTTTATGTCATATGGGGCATTTTGACCCTTAACGTAGGCATTTAAAATTATTTAAACAAATAGAGTTTAAATTAGCTTTTTAAATTAAAACTCTTTTCTTATTACAGAACTAAAAACCGAAAAAATTCTGTCTTCAGTAAGTCTTCATAAGTTGGCATCATATAAAAATCTGATGATTTATTTTACAGAAAAATGTTACTTGTAAAGAAAGTTTAACTAAAAACGTAATTTTTGCTTATGGGTTAAGTAACTGTTTTTTCAAACATTAACAATTGTTATGAGAAATATTTTGTTGGGAATTTAAAATAACTTTTAAATATGTAATTTGTTTTTTTTACAATAAAAATTACAGTACAAATTACCTAATTTAATTAAATTTATTTATTTATTTTTGTAATTTAAAACTGTTTTGTTTTTTTGTTTTTTGGGATATTGACTTTTTATACTTTTGCCACGCTTAAAAGATATTTTGTTTACTTTTAACAAAATAATTACTTAATAGAAACAGAGAAATATATACTAATACATGGTAATTTCCAACCTATACGCATAAACTTGATTAATTATTGCAAAGAAGAAACAAAGCCTTAAAATTAAATAAAAAAAAATTAAAAAGACATTTTCAGCTAGGATAATAACTAAATATTTAAAATTTAACAAAAGAAGTATAATTATAGGGAGAAGTAATGGTCATTTATAAAAACTAACCTATTTTTAGTTTAAAAATAATTTAGTATATTAAATATAAGCCCTAATGGTAATTTTTTTGCGTAATAATAAAGTACGTAAGTAATAGTAAAATAAAGTGAACCATTAGAAATACCCAACAATATCATTACGACTTGTTTACTGGAAATGTTTTTTTAAAAGAACAAAGAGTTTAGCTAATTAATTTACAAAGCTAAATAAAAACCAGAATAAGTTATTTCTAAAACAAACAAAAGTATATTTCTTGTTTATCTTTATAATTCACGTTACTAAATTTTATTTTAAATTGCTGACTATTTAACTAGCTAAAATATTTTACCAATTTTTTTTTAGTAATTATTTGTCCATAGCAGTAATTTCCTAAGTCTATGCGTATAGGTTAATAATCACGTAAAACCAAATAGAATCCTTAAATATACTTTGCATTTAGAAATTACATAATAAAGAATGTTTTTATATCTCTTTCTCATTTTATATTGTATTAAATACATTTTTCAACCTAAAACAAATTCTTAAGACTATAATAGAGCATGCAAAATATATTTTTCTACAGTGTAAAGAAAACAAAGGAAATAGCCGATAAAGCTAAGCTTAGAAAGCGCAGGTAAGTTAATCTCTGGTATTTATCAAAATACATGTTGCAAACCGTATAAAGCGCCAAATGCACGCAAAATAACAAATACGGAAACAAAGCCATTTGTATAAAGTTATAGCTATGGGAAACTATGTATGTAGAATAATAAAAGCACTTTATTACTAGGGAAAACTTAGATATATGTATTATTGCATTATTGTATTAGGCCAAACCTATTATACTCGGCATTACTTATGGCTTTTAAATATTCTAAAATAAAAATAAACTGCTGTCTAAATTAAAACAGCCACAGTTTGGTAAACTTTAAATTGTTTCCAATCATCAAAAAAGTAAAAAAGTACCATTTGTTAGAAAAATTTATTTATTTGAAATACATAAAAAAGTAGTTTAGTTTAAAACTCATTAAAGTTTTTATGTTAGCTAACAAAATTTTTAAATTTTAAACAAACTCAATCTACAAAATGCAGTAATTGGATTAAAGCGAAAGTTTTTAAAGTTTTTGTTTTTGCAAAGTTAGAATTATTTATTCTTTTCCTTTTTTTTAAATTATATATTAATTGTATGCAGAGTATTCTTTGCAGGAGTATAAAAATATATTACCACAAAGTCCCTTTGTAATTTTAGTATTGTAAAAGTTTACCTTTTTTTAATAATATACAAAAATAACTGAGAATATTAAAAAGTTGGGGACAAATTATCTTTTAAATAACACAATATATTGATTTGGATTAAAATTTGTTGTGCCCAATGGGGCATTAGCAACTTTTGTTTTAAAATTGAAAGAGAGGTCATGTCATTCAGTTTTAAAGGCCTTTTAATTCTTAATTCAACGCCACTTGGTTTTTTAAAATCGGCCTAGCCGTTCCAGACTAAACCGTTTAAACTTTGGCTTAAATACCGTACAATTACTGCAGTTTTAATAAAATTGACTTTAAAGTCTAAAATGGCTGGCCTTTATATACATGTACAAATTTAAGCTTACAGCACCTTCAGACGGTCAATATTATTGTAGCAATATTAATATTGATCACTAATATTGAAGTTGTAAAAAACCATATTAAAAACAGTATTAGAATATTATGTCCCAGTAGTCGCAATATATTGGGTCCAATAATATTGCTTTAGTAATATGGGCTTCAACAACATTGGACCGTTTGAGGGGATGCTTTAACCTTTAAGCGCTTGTAACTCTTAGCGCGACTGGGTCGATTTTCCAAAAATTAAAGAGAGGTGATGCGTAGAAAATCAAAAAGGCTTATAAAACGAGATGCTACATGACCCCCTCTTTTTATTTAAGAAGAAAAGTTGCTAGTGCCACCTTGGCACTAGACTACTTGACCGAAATTATTTGTATGCAAAAAGTGGTTTAAGTGACACCCTTTCACACAAATTTTACGATTGATATCTTGTCCCATTCAAAGATAAAGGGAGAAGGGGACTCTTTAATATTCGAACTGTATAAGGCTTAAATAGGTTATATATGTATGAACGTTATACAGGATGTCTCTAAAAGCCTGTACAAAAAGCTACCATAAATTCTTTAAGCCAAAATTAAACGCTTTAACGCAATTTGCCGTTGTTTAAAAGTTGACCGTTTGGAAGATACAGGGTGTCCAAATGTAAATTTTATTTTAATTTTTTTAATTATTTTTTTTAACAATAAACATTTTCTTACCAAATTTGGTTGTGGGGAGTTTTTAAGGGTTAGAATCAAAAGCTGCCCATAACGTTTTCATAAATGTAAAGGGAGCTAGTACTTGTTCAGACCTTTAGAGACACCCTGTATAACGGTTTGTAGATTATAAAAAGTATTTATCAACTATAAAATTGATTAAATAATTATTTTTATTTATTTTTATTATTAAATACACTATTGAAAAAATGCTCAAACATTGTTTTATTTATTTATACCTTTTGTTGCAAACAAATAATTTATTTTCCTATTTTTGTAACATACCTTTAAAGAAATAAATCACTTTGTGGTAAGATCTCTTAGGTACTGGCAGCAATTCAAAAAGCAACATATTTACGTTTACGGTTATTTAGCTGCAAAGATATGTGTTTACTAGTTTTCATAAAGGTAAACAGTTTTATTTCCAAAAAATTGTGAAAATGCAAAACCTTTGTATTTTGGCCCCAGGAATTTGTAGCTTTATAAAGGTTTGTACATTATAAAAAGTATTTAATAACTACAAAGATAAATGTAAAAATAATTTAATTTATTTTTATCGGTAAATAAACTGTTAACAAAATGTTTAAACATTGTTTAATATATTTACACATTTTGTCGCAAAAAAAATTATTTTTCCATTTTTCGTAACTGGCTAGAAGGGGTCAGCCACGACATACGTTTCGGCTGAACCAGCCTGGAGCGCCGTAGAGCACCTTCCGGAGCGCGCGTACAAAACCAGTAAAGGACCAGCAAAGACCGCACCGGGAAAGGTTCACTCAATCACATGCATGTGGAAAGGAGCGATAGACTCAAGTGGGACTCACGCACTAATGTGCTGCATTAAGAACCACCAAAATGGGTAGGAATCAGCTAAGAACGATCACAGGCTTTCACCGACATGCTCCAGTGAAAGAACACTCTAAATAAAATGGGATTATACAACGGAGATCTGGGACTGCAGATTATGTGGAGCAGAGACTCGAAACAGTATCCCTAATGAACAAGACAAGGAGACAGCATATAAAGGCATGGAAGATGCGCTTTGGCCACTGTCAGAGGTGAGGCACTGGATCACAAAAGACAGGCACCTCGGGATAGGCTTGTGAGGCCCCCTGGAAACATATGGCATGCGCACCCAGCAGACCTATACCGCCTTCTTCGGAAGGACCAGGGTACTGAATGGGTACAATGAAACGGGTGTTTGGTACAATAAGCCTTCAGGCTGCAGTGCCACCAGGACATGCAGACGGCCCCTGGGAAAAAACATAGCTTTAAGGAAAGAAATTACCTAGTGGTAAGATGTCTTGTAGTGGCAGCATCAAGAAGTAACCTATTAACATTTACGGTTATTTGGCTGCAAAGATATTGTTACTGGTTTACTTAAGGTAAACAGATTTATTTTTATAAAAAATTGTGGCAATGCAAAACCTTATATTCGATATCCAAAAAACTGACCATATGTTTACTTATAAAACATGCAATTTTGTGTAATAATTTTATTTGATAGTATACAGTAAGGATATTGTAACTTCTCCCCTCCTTATCTTTCAATGGGACAAGGTATTACGATCGGGTAAAATTTGGTATACGAGGGGCACTTAAGCTACTGTTGGGCATAAAAATAAGTTTTAGATGTGGCTTAGTGCAAGGCTGCACTAGTTACTTATTTTTTTTTAATTAAAAAAGGGCAGTCGCGAGTATGTACTGACATCCTTTCCAGACTTGAAATCGTATAATTTTGGCAAAAAACCGTACAAACAGTGCGGTTTTAATGGCATTGGTCTGTTAAGCGGGGCCGATTTTCAAAACAAACGGCCGTTTAGTAGAGAATCATAGGGCGTTTAAAACGAGGTGCTACAGGATCACCGCTTCCATTTAAAAACAAAGTTTCTAGTGCTGCTTAAGGTAGTTTGCTAGACTACATGACCAAAATTATTTTTATATCAAAAATTAGCTTTAGTTTTATTTAGCCACTATAGTATTTATGTTAACTTATTACAAGTGTCATATTGTTTATTAATTTTTTATTTCAATGTTGTTTAAAAGTTTATTTTATAATATAATAACTAAATATAAGACTTATTTTATAATTGCAATTGCTTGCACTATCTACGAAACAAATATTTTACACTTAAACTGCTTACAAACTTGTTTACTGCTAAAGCATTGGTAATTAATTTTCAACTTTCTTGCTCTATTTATTACATCAATAATTAATACTAAAATTAATTTTAAAGTTTAACCAACATAGTTCATAAGGTTCTAAATCAGTAGCCAAAAGCGTATTACTGTAAAGAGGATTTGGTCTACACGAAAAGTCTCTAACAATCATTTAAACCAGCCTTACAGTCAGTTTGATAAGACTATTAGTTTCCAGGCTACGCTTAGATTCTGTCGGAAAATTAATTTCTATAAGCCAGATAAAATTTGTTAGATTACATATTTTTTTAACATAGATTTTATTTCTAAATATTCATTACCCAATTTTGTTTATATTTGGCTATGATATTTATAGTAAGGGAGCCTACGATGCCAAATAGGGATTTACTCGAGCGTCATAGAGACCTGTTGGGTTGCAAATCTTAGATTTAAAAACAAAATGTTACATATTGTATACCTTTTCATCAGTAGGAGAAGCGGCTATGGGTTTGTAAATAGGTATGTCAAAAAATATTGTTATATTTTTGTTATATTTTCGGCTTGTGGAATTCGTTCGGATCGTATAGAATTATATATTGTAGCCTTTCGCTTTTTTATATCACTCTTCTTATTAATTTGCCGCGCTGTAATAAATCATGAAATAACCTCTTGGGCTCTGCTACCATTATGACATCAGGAGGTAAGTTATCTATAACTTCATTAAATTAAATTACTTCAGTGACGTTTTAACCTGTAAGTAAGGAAATATTTTTCCAAAAAAAAGGTACGACCCTGACTGTGTAAATATGTGTAAAATTGTTGTCCTTTTTTAAGATTAAAGTAGTTTACTTGAAAATGTGTTTTTCTTAAAAATTTAACTTTGACATTAAGTTAATTAAAGTGTCCAATATTTTTTTAATGAAAATTATGTTTTTCTTACTATTTGAAATTAAAAAGTGAATTACTAATACGGCAAGAGTATAATAGTCCGGGAGGTACCAACGTCGGGAAAGCAAGAATTTTAGGTAGGTCGATTTCTTGATATGTTGTTCTACCTCCCCTTTCGGGTTAGATCCTTAGCTGTCCGGCTGGCGGTACCGGTTGCTTGGCGCCCAGCTTGACATTTAGAGCTGTCACTAATATGTCAAAAAATGCACATCTTTGTCATATATTATCGTTTCAAATTTTATCAAAGTATACCGAACGATTCAAATGTTAGAAAGGAGTCGACTGTATAATTAGCAATAATAAAAGTGTTTGGCAATAAAAAAATATATGTTTGGTAAACCTATCTAAAGACAAAAAAAATATTAATATAAAGTTTTGTTAAAATGTTTTTAAAACCTTGTAATATTACCTGTGTAGGTAGGATGCAACTACTACCGCCAGCCAGACCGCCCAAAGTCTATCCAGAGGAGCAGCATATCAAAAAATCAGCTGACCCAAAAATTATTTTTTGAAAAAGTTGCTGCCCCATGTTTAGAGTAAAATGCTTACAACGATACAAAATGCCGGCTTTAATCTTGGTCAGAAATTGTTTAAACAGACATAGTTTAAAGAAATTAGAATATATTGTTTTTTTTGCATAAAATAAAATTACCAAATTCTTTAACATTATTTTTTTACCGAAACTTAATAAAAATTAATAATTCTTGGAAAAAATGTAATGAGTGGCTTTCGGTGGAGAATTAGTTAAAAAATTAAATAAAATTATTTTGATAATTTTTTTTAAATTCTTAAAACAATTGCAATTAAAAAAAATTAACCGAAATTTGAGCCCGCATCATGGATCGTCGTAATCAGTATTTTATTCTGAACATTATTTTCCAAAAAATTTCATAAGTATAATTTTTGATACATTGGCGCCCATACGACTTCTTATCGTTTTATTGGCAATCTCTATACTAAAAATGTAAGGTTCTAAGGACTAACTACAGGGTGGGCAAAATTGGACGTTATATATTATTTTATTTTCTAAAGGAATATAAAAAATGTGTGTCAAATGGCATATTATCGTTTTTTTTCAGTTTTTTTTTAAGATGAAAATTATTAAGTTTTTAAATTGTTAATAGTTTTTGCCTATTAACATGCACTCTAATTTGGACCAGCCAATGCATAATAAATAGAAAATTTTAGTACTAAAACTACTATATTATTACACTGAGTGTCTAAAGAATATTAAAGTGGATAAAAGCTTCCAAATTCATCCTTAAAAATAGATATTACTTTAAAATATTTAGTAATAAATAAAGGTATAGAGTATAGGATGTTAATTTATTATTTTTAATTAATTTAAAAAAAAACATTTTTTAAAAATAATTTAAGGACAAAAATTTTAGAAAAATGTGGGTTAGCAAATTATTTGTTTTTAAAATACAGAAAAAAATTATAAACAAAATTGTTGCTTGTAAATATTTACAAATATTTAACCCAATATTGCTGATATTTGGTTCTGGGATTTATAGCATCAAAGGTATAATTTAGCATTAATTTAATTAATAATCCCAAATGTTCAGTGGTGTTTTAGGTGATATCCGACTAAACGTTTTTACAAAATCCTAATAAATGTCTCTTAATTTAAGTGTACATTCTTATTAATTTTATTTATACCATATCCGTAACTAATAATTATTTTAAATATTTTTGCAATTTATTGCTTTTTTAATATTTTTTAATTATTAAAAAGAACATGTTTTTATAAATAATACCTTTTTGTTTCCATGCAACAAAAACACTATGCTAATTGCAGAGTACAATTTAGCAAATAATATAATAAAAACAACTAAAAATATAAAAATCTGTAAACTTCCGTATGTTTATTTCTAGTTTTACCTTCTGGTTGGTAAGGTATTTATGTAAAATATATTTTTTCATATTTATTTATAAAATTAAAACATTTTTCAAGTTTTCTTAACGTTTCGCTTTATAAGTATAGTAAAGCCATCATAGTTTAATGCTCGTTAGCATGTCTTGCCGATAAACTTATACTGGTGTAGGTAGTGCAATTTAGAGTTAGACTGTTAGTGTAAGAAGATATGGCATTTACAAAGTAATTATAAGTTTTAGTTGTAGAACAATATCGACAAACTTGAAGTTCTTGTTAATTTATTGTGAACGATAAACAAGAACCTGCTATTATAATTGCTTTCTGATATTACATAATATTAAATATTGCGAATACCTGAATTACAATAAGAGTGTTAAGTAAAATAGCTTTTATAAGTTTTTACCAATTTTTTTTTCAAATTATGTAAATAATAAACTTTAAATCACTACATTGCTTAATAAATAAAACAAAAAGAAAATCGAGAAAACTAGACCAAAACTAAAT